>BQNB010136706.1:0-15921 GCA_026074375.1 Tanacetum coccineum
TGTCTTTCTGACTTATTTAAGTTTGGAATAATTACTTGGAAGTATTTTTAAATGAAAGTAGACTCAATTATCTTTAAAACGAAGGGTGGTACGACTTCTATGGAGTTACGGTTGATTTTATATGAATTTTCAAAGTTTCTGAAAAACTGCTGAATCAGACAGGCGGTCCCCTTAATTAGTTAAGGGGACCGGCAAGGAATTAAGGGGGCCGCCCAAATATTTAAGGGGGCCGCCCACCTGATACTCAGAATTATGATTTTTGTAAAAAATTGTTTTCTGACTTTGCGAAAAGGTGTACAACTTTTTGAGTTTGATACCGAACATATAACATTTATTTTAAGCATCATTTTTATCTTGAGATAGTATAATTAGTGTATATAACATCAAAACTAATACAAGTTAATCAACAAAACACTTTTAATATTTAATCCCCCTTAATGGGTAATTTGATACATGGATCGTACTCAATTTTTAAAACTATTTGTTTTGAAAATTAGAGCGACATGGCTTTGATACCAATTGTGGAAATCGTAAAGGGGGGTGTATGCGTTTCCATTTAAAATCTTAAAATGTTTCATATCAAATTACCGATCAAGCGTGACACAATATGATGAGTGTTCATACGAGTTATATTCACATAGTAATACATTGATTTACAACAATACAAACTAGCACATAATATTCACATTTATACATGACATAAATATAATTAAAATTATATAATCAACACATCACATAATTGTACGTATAAATATAAAGCGATAAATACGAGCATAAAAGTAAAGAGATAAGTAAAAGGAAATGCAAATCGGACACGATGATTTATAGTGGTTCGGTCACGAAGCACCTCTTCGCCCTACTTCACTCTCCGAGTACACAACTCGAGAGTTACTTCACTACTCAACAAGCTCCCTTTAGGCGGAGAAAACCGTACACAACTTTCGCTTATCTTGATATCCGACACTAAGCTAGATGTGGAGTTCTAATCTTAGCTAGAACCAATCTACCACGACTTCACAACTTCTTCACTACCTTCACGACTTCACAGTACAACTTCACGGAATTTTAAATAGACGGCGGGTTCATGTAATCCGTTCATGACTTAGGAAATACTTACACAGAGCATCACAAGTGTGACAAGGCAGCAGGATTAGGAGAAGCAATCTGATAAGTAATGCATGATTAAGTAAATACATTTAATTATCATAAAGTTATCACCAGTAGAATAGATTATAATTAGTTTAATTAATAGTTAAACAAGCCAACTCTCAAAAAACATTAATTTACCATGCTTTCTAAAATATAAAAACACAAAAAAATCTTACTCTCAGCCCAAAAAATACTGTAACCGTGATCAAGCCTTCCCAACCATACTCCTAGAGAACGATAACAACCCCTAGTCCTTTGCCTATACTACTACTAACATAACGTTAGGTGTATGCCTAGGGAGTTGAAAAACTCATGAGAAGTCCTACGACGACCTCTATCATGTCAGGAATTACAAAGCGACTACATGTGACGACACTCTCTATAAAATAAATCCCATTTTTAGAAGTTTTAATATGTGTAAAGTTTGGGATAAATTTTGTATAAACTAGGGAGACGAACCCAAGTCAGTCCAGTTTAAATGATCTTTATAGGATCGTTTTTAAGGCCTCAACAACCCTATTGTACTAATCACACCTTGAATCCATGTTATAATCAAGTAAGATTATTCATCATTATCATGCAATATGTCTATTGAGTAGTTTGATTGATTTAACCTTCTTGCTTCTTTATACCACATGTGAGGCTAAACCCCTCCTTTTGTATTTATCTAAGATCGCATGAAACTTAGATTGTAGATCCTTTGATGTTTGCTTCTTGTTTGAGGAATGTAGCACGTTAAGGCTTTAGAAAACCCAACTTTTGTCTGCATCATTGTTGATAAGTCTAGGAGAAACGCGAGTGTGTATAAATGAAACAATCGGAAATAGTCCCTTCATACTACTTAACCATTAAATGGTTGATCCCTCTTTAATTTTATTTCACATGCATTTAATATACTCTTAGGGCCTTGTAATATCTTTATACTAACCTAACTTGTGGCGTTGCCTTAAAGAATATAAATAGAACGGTGGAGTTCGTGTAATCAGTTCATGACCAAGAAATACTAACACAATCAATCACAAGAGTGCACAAAGCAACGGATCTAGGAGAAGCAATCTGAGGAGTAGTGCATGATTAGATAAATACATTTACTTATCATAAAGTTAGCACCAGTAGATTAGATATTAAATAGTTTAGTTATTAGTTAAACAAACCAACCTCTCAAAATCATAGATTTACCTACTTTCATAGAATATAAAAACATAAAAATAATCTTTCTCACAACTCTAGAATCTATAGCCCAAGAATCAAGCCTTCGCAACGCTATTACCCCTATATAAGAGACGATAACAACACCCCTAGTTCTTGGCATATACCGACACTTCAATCGATTTAGGTACATCTGCCTAGGGAGTATAGAAAATTTCTATGCTGAAGTCCTTAACGACCTCCACATCAAGTTTGGAGACGCTGCGTGGGGAATAGTTTTGGTTTCGATCATGATTTTAAATTTAGTTCTTCTCACTTGAATCCTTTTCAAGTGAGAATTAATTTCATAATATTAGCTTCTTGTAGTCCATATTCTTTTCTTTGTTGTAATTGTTTTCGTGATCCATTCTTATCTACCACCACGGGAGACAGCGAATCCTATACCTACTCTGGAGATTACTCCAAACCTACACCACGAGGGCACAGGAATACCATTGAGCCTCCCTGTAGAACAATGTGGTACCCGTCATCGATCCGACACCATCCGGTTGGTACAAAACGAATGCTCTTTGGTTCCACGGACTTCAGTTTAGGATCCAAACCAACACTCAAAGGGATTTCTTAAAACTTGTGGACTCACTGACTCTACATGAAAACAAGGAAAGAAAGCGCCTTGTGTTTTATTTCAAAATTTCCCTTTGTCGAATCAGCCTAGCAACTGAATTGAACGTCTTCCAGCAGGATCTATCACCACATGGGAGGATCTTACTACTCGTTTCCTTGCTCAATTCTTTCCATCGGGAAGGATTGCAAAACTCCGCAACGATATCTTGATGTTCCAACAACATCAAGGAGAATCTCTCTCAGAAGCATGGACTCGTTTCAAGGACTTACTACAAAAAGTCCCTCATCATGGCATTGACCTTTGGTTCCAAGTCCAAATCTTTTATGACCATGTCAATCCTGTCACAAGATGAACCATTGACCAATCGGCCGGTGGCAAGCTTCGTGACAGAAACTCTAAAGAATCCTGGGCATTATTAGAGGACCTCGTCCTCTATGACAACGAAAGTTAGAACGACCCAAGAGATTTCGCTAAGCCGGTCAAGGCAATCTCTTTGCCTCAAGATGTCTCGAGTATATCCGACCGCCGCCTAATCGAGCTCGAAAATCAAGTCCAACGCTTGATGGAAGCTCATCTTGCTCTGACACAACCTACTCAAGTGAACAAAATCACTACCTCATGTGAGATCTGCAGTGGTCCCTACGACACTCAGTATTGCATGGAAGATCCCGAACAAGCCTTTGTTGAATATGCATCCTCGCGTACTGGATGAAGCAGGAGGTAAGTGGTACACTTTTAAGCCAGAGCAAAACAATCTTGGTGACACCTACAATCCGTCATGGAAAAGTCACCTAAACCTTAGGTGGAGACAACCCCAAAATTCCCAAAATAATTTTTCAAACCCACCTAACCGGTTCCAACCTAATGGTTCAATCCCGAACCGTCCCTTTAACGACAATCCGTTCCCTATCCCCCCTCCCTGAAAGGACCATCCTAATCCTGAATCCCCCCTTCCTATCTCCATCCCGAACGACAAACCTTCCCCTGCTTTCCCGAAATCCTTCCTAATCCCACCTCCTACCTTCCCTCCGTCCTAAAACCCCTCCTCTCCCTGGAATCCTCAACCCCCCACGACCCTCCTCACACCTCCCACAAAAGTTTTAACAATCAATCAAATCTAGAAGGATTGGTGTCCAACTTCATGGCATCTCAAGACGCTAGATTGTCCAAGTTTGAAGCTGATTTCAAACAACAACAAAGCAAGATGACCAACAAAATCAACACAGTATTGAAGGCCATCACCGATCGAATAGCGGGAACACTACCTAGCGACACGGTTAAGAACCTGAAACTGAATACCTCTCCAGTTTTGTCTGCTCGTTTTTACCCAACTAAAGACCTGTAGTGCTTAACCCAAATTCACAGTTCGATTAATGCCATCACAATATGTCTCAAGCAACCAAACGAACCTCAAAACAACGAATTAGAAAGAGAAGATCGAGAAGAAAGGAGCAACCCAGAGAATATCGACACCACCCTACCCGCACCTCATGATCCATCGATTTCATTTATCACGGAAAAAGTTCATAAACTTAATTCGTTCCTTGAATCATCCGGCTGGGTTCCTCAATCATCCGACACCGAAATTGTTTGCACAAAGGAGGATGATGGAGAAGTCATGTTTATTGACATAATTAGGAAGAATGATGACTCTCTCGAAGAAGGACCTGAAGATGAAGGGAGTGCAACAATAGAAGAGTTAGAAGTAGAATATTTTGACACATTCCCAACTAGGAGCGAACTAGCATATCATATGTACCTAATGAGAGGCCTAATTCCCTCCTTATTTCTTAGAAACCCTATCATCACTGAGGGATGTCCATCAAACCTTAAAATACCATGCTACATTGGACACGTGCATGTTGAAAAAGCCTACATAGATCTCAACTGCCCTTTGAATGTCATGACCCGAATGTTGTATCATTGGAGTATGAGAAGAAACTCGACCCTAGGGAAGATACTAATAGATGAGTGAGCAACTTTACGGGAAGGATTAAGGGAATGCATGTTTTTGTAAGGAATTTCACTTATGTCACGAACTTCATGATTGTTGAAGATATCAGCTCAATCATTGACCCTAAGCTCTTACAAGTGGTGCTAGGAAAACCCTTCATTGAAATATCCAACATGACTTATGACCCACTCGAGGGAAGGACTATGAGTTTCACAAATAAAAGGGAACCGATAAGTTTGAGGAAGTTGCTTACAAGATGCCCCATAAGATTAAGCAATACAACTCGTTATCGAACTTAGAAAAAGAGCACACAAAATCGGTCTACCTTAAAAACGAGGAGGACAAGAGAAGAGGAGTGGAATACGTGATAAGCAAAATATTAAAATTTTACAAAGAATGCCTAGAGCTTGGACCCGAGTATGCGACTGGAATGGATGATGAAGGAGAAGTTACGTAAGGACGTATGACTTCGAGTCTAGCTACTAGACTCATAAATAAAGAAAAGCGCTTTTTGGGAGGCAACCCAATATTTACTATTCCCGCATATTAGGAGTGTCTTGTGTTTTAATTCTTTATTGTTTGTTTTATTATGTTTAAATTATTTTGTAATCATACTTTGTTTGTTTATAACTTCGTCTTATTTACAATCAAAGGTATTTTGCAACAAAATAAGTGTAGGGGAATATATCCCCTTTTTTATAACCGAATTCAAACATTTAAAATAAATTGTTTAGATTAATTCGCGTCAGTTACATATGATTGTAACGATTAATTCCAAGTTTTTATGCAGTACTTTCTTTAGATTTGACTAATAAATTGCGTGCAGAAAATTTCTCAGTAAAAACGAAGAGGAATTTCTCACAGTGCCTGGAGACGGCTTCGGGATAAAACCCGATGGCGTCGCTTCTCCAGCAATGTGAAAATTTGAAAATCTTTAAGTATTTTTGAAAAATAAAATGTGCAATATTTGAGATTTGTAATTCTTTTGTAAACCTGCATAAACCTATAATTGTATCATTACTCTCATCCTATCTTTACTGCTTTCATAGAGTCGAAACCCTAAACTCTTATTGTATTTATATCTATCCCATGGATTTTACACTTGGTGTAGTTGTCTTTGTCTTTGATTTACAGGTTATATTTGACAAGAAGAAGCTTGGAAGATCTTAGGATGTTTTTATTAGACGACTCTTGGAGGACGATTTAACCAGTTATCGCATGTTTCTTCTCTATTATTGAGCAAACTATGAGAGTACTAGCTTCTTTTACTTGTTTTCTTATCCTTTTATTCATTTTTACGGATACTTCTATAGAACATTAGGGACAATGTTCAACTTAAGTGTAGGGGGAAATAAGCCTTAGAAACTATTCCTTCATTTGCCATTTGCCTTGTTCCTTAAAATGATGGGTAATATATCGAAACATAGCATAAAAAGGTAATTTTGACCCAAATTTAAATTTTTTTATGACACATACCGATGAAAACCGAGTATTAATAGCGTCTCATGGATAGGAATGTGTATGACTAGCACAAAAACCCTTAAAATTCCATCCAAAAATGTCACTTTTAGATCTTTAGGAATTCGGGTATCCATTATTGATACCAAAGATAGTTTATACCTTTAGCTTTCTCGAGTTAAGGTTCGAATGCAATCATATGTGTCTATTTCGTCATTACGGATGTGTACGTATGGTCTTTGTCGGGTTTTCTGGAGCATTGGTACCGGTATTAAATTATATAAGTGTACCGATAGTATATTAAATTCTAGAACTTGTTTTTGTGATACATCCCGAGACCGCATAATGAGAACTATGATTTGCTAGATAAGAGGCACTAGGATTAACCCATGTTCTAAATATGTAATTGTCATGAGTGGTCACACGGGTCATATTTACTACCCCAAAGCACCTTGCCATGCATCCATCTTTATGTAGGATAACCCCTAGTAACAACGCCTCCGAGCCTAATCCTTTCACGTTTCCTCGTAATGATCTGGTTAAGCCGAAACTATAATGAAGAGCAGTGTCACCCTTTAAACCAACCGTTACAACCCAAATAGCCTTAGCCAACCTTTTATGTACTTACATTAAGTACATTATTGTTTTTAAACCCAAGTAATTATGAGTTACACGGTTGCTAAGTCGCTTATTCTTATGTAAATAACAGTTTTGGGACGATGGGATTCATGGTAGTATTCATCTTATGAAGAATTGAGGAAGAAGTAATTTATTACCCCCAGTAGAGCTCAATAAGTTCCATTTTATTTGATCCACCTCAAATCGGGACATAAGTTTGATTGTAAATAATCGAGTATGTAAAAATTCAAATGTAGGGGTGTATCTATAAACCCCTATGATTTATTATATGTTTAAGCAATGGCAAGGCAAAAGTGTACGAAAAAAATTGTATATAAAAAATGTATATAAAAAAAGAGTAAAAAAATGTACGGGCTGCCATTTGCTTATGTTTATGTTTATCATAGAGTCAAGAAAAGAAAAAGAATGAGATTGATGTAGAGTTGTGTAGAGTTTGTATATCTTTGTCCGAGTCTGGGCTTAGCAATCAAAACGTGTATTCGTATAAATAATTAGCTAACCCTTCCACTCCAATTTCACCCAAAGTCACCACCTAAATATATCCCATCCGTTTTCATTTCAATAAATGTTATCTTACACCTACACCCTGTGGAAATCGTAGAGGGGGGTGAATACGTTTTCATTTAAAATCTTAAAATGTTGTTATTTTTATTATTTTTTTTAACATTAAAAATCTTAAAATGTTTGTATTTTGTTGTATAAATGTTTGTTATGTTAATGTATGTTTTTTGGTAAGTTTGGAATTTGGTTAAATCGTATCAAATTGCCGATCAAGCGTGACACAATATGATGAGTGTTCATACGAGTTATATACACATAGTAATACATCGATTTACAACAATACAAACCAACACACAATATTCACATTTATACATGACATAAACATAATTAAAACTATATAATCAACACATCACACAATTGTACGTATAAATATAAAGCGATAAATACGAGTATAAAAGTAAAGAGATAAGTAAGAGGAAATGCAAACCGGACATGATGATTTATAGTGGTTCGGTCATGAAGCACCAATTCTCCCTACTCCACTCCTCGAGTATCCAACTCGAGAGTTACTTCACTAGTCAACAAGCTCCCTTTAGGCGGAGAAAACCGTACATAACTTTCGCTTATATCAATTTCCGACACTAAACTAGATGTCGAGTTCTAATCTTAGCTAGAACCAATCTATCACGACTTCACAACTTCTTCACTACTTTCACGACTTCACAACACAACTTCAAAACTACTTTTACAACTTCATAACACAACTTCACAACTACACAACTTCTTCACGCCTTAGTATTCTTCACCATACTACTTCACAACCTCACACTACTTAGATCACACCACTCTAACACTACATACAAAGATCACCACGATCTAACTATACTCACAAGATTAGAATACATAGACTCGATCTATACATTGTGAATGTAAAACATGTCACGAATGCACTAACTACATAACTTCGTATCTTGACGATAACGAGAGTTCTTCTCTAGCACTTGAATGAATGGATGATTGGATCACATTCTAAGCATACGTATAATAAGTTAAGTGATCAAAGAAGAGGGTTTGAAATGAGGTTTTAGATCTGAGAAAACTATGTGCAAAGAGGTGAGAAAATCTGTGGAAACAGTTCATTATTTATAGGAAAAAAATATTAATTTTTTATTTGGGCGGTCCCCTTAATTATACAAGGGCGGTCCCCTTAATTATGGTTGGTCCCCTTAATTAATTAAGGGGGCCGCCCATTTTTCAAACGCTCCCTTTTTTGTCCTTTTGTGGAGAAGGTTTTTCTGGAACTTTCTAGCCGTTTTTGGGTAGAAAATTTGAATTTGAAATATTCATTTTAAATAAAACATTTCTTATAAATACAAAAATGTTTTGTATATGTTTTTAAAAATGTTTGTCCCATTTTTAAAAAAATGTAAGGTTTAGAAAAATAAAAAAATTTCTTTGATCATTCAACAAATTAAAGTTTATTTGTTCATACCTTTAGTGATATACGTCGGGTGCGAACTTAAATTTGTTGTTGAAGAAAGCTTGAGACGTCGAAAGATGTTGACATATGAATTGCTGATTTGTGATTACGAGTAACTTAAGCACTTTACGTTATGTGTTATAAGTTACATGTTTTTCATTACCAAAACATGAAGAGAATGTATAGATTAATTATCATAATATTTCTACCAACAATCTCCCCCTTTTTGATGATGGCAAAATATGTTAAACTAGTAACTCATGTAAAAAAGTATAAGTTGACTTGTTTACACTTCTTCTCCCCCTTTTTGTCGACACAAAAAGGTTGGACTCCCTAGACGAGACAACTTTTCAATCTCTTTCAATCAAAGAACGAGCTTGGCTCATCCTTAAGTGAAGTAGTTGATTCAATCAATCCACTAAAGAATTACATCCCTTGAACATTGACTCCAAGCGGATCCATGGATCAAATTTAGTTCTAACTCTAACCTACACATGGTAGTTTCGTGCAAACAAAAAAAAATACGATATATAAAAGGGATGAAATCACATATCAAGAAACTGAGTAATGTTCTTAAATGTGCAAACGTAATGGCTTTGACATTTGGCAAATGCTTCTCTTTGATGTATGCTCCCCCTTAATTGGGGCCCCAAGAAATCGAGTAACGAAAAAATGCTACAAAACAAAGTTAGTAGATATATATATATATATATATATATATATATATATATATATATTATATTATATATATATATATATGTAATGATGAGATAGATATATATGCAAGACACTTAGTGGTGGGGAACAAACATGTATAGTCTTAGTATAATGGCACTCTAAAGTGTGGCATTAAAGACAACAACCTAAATAAAGAAAAATGATGAATGCTTAATTCATGGAAATGTTTAGGAACCAATGATAAGATTCGACTTATACATGCTTAAGGACTAAGACTTGACCAACAAGTCTTATTATGAGAATGACTCCTTCCAAGGTGTGCATATTGGGAAAAAAAAAAAAAAAAAATTTTTTTTTGTAAAGAATATTGTGGGTTTGAATAGACTAAGGATTTGCATTGAGAGATTCTAAATCTCCAAGGTTACTTGTTTTAAGCATTATGTATGCTTTTCATAGTTAGGGGGTGTTTAAGGATAAACAGTATCGTAAGACTTTAGGTCGAAACTAAAATGTTGATGATAAGGATGATTGGTTGAAGGAAACATAAACGAAGAAGGATGAGCGTGAATGGAAAGGGAATGTGTTGAACTATTAGTTTGTGTGGAAGCGGTGGTGTTTTTGTTGGTTGTTAATGTTGATGAACAAAGGTGAAAATCTGAAAATTGGTAAGAGTAGAAAAGTGAAAGACACTGACATTGTGATGACTCAACAACACTTAAAGGTTGAATATCTTCTTTGTGTTCTTCACTTGCTCAAAAGCGGAAATGAATAAATAAAGACACGACATGTTATTACTCAACAACCCTTGATAGTTGAATTCTCTTTGTGTTCTTTACTTGCTTAAAAGCGGAAATGAACAAATGAAAGACATGATATTGTGATGACTCAACAACACTTTAAAGATTGAATTTCTTTGTGTTCTTCACTTGTTAAACAGTGGAAATAATTGGATAAGACACTATTCATTACGAAATTCACTTGACTTTTGACAACATAAGCACACATGCTTATGAGTTTCGGGATATGAGGATGAGACGCATTTCATTACGAAATTCACATGTGGGCAAATGTGGTTAAATGGTGAATCTTCTTGAGAAGATGACTAGGTAGGAATGACCGAGTTTGAAGTAGTAAGTAATGGACTCGTTTATTCGGTCACTTTGGTGATTTGGGATGTACTTGAGCTAGTGTAATCACTAACAAGATTGAAATAAATAGCTATGAGGTTTGAGTGTATTGGGTATAAGTGTATCTGTGGTTTCTAGTGAATAAGAAACACCTATGGTGAGTTCATGAGAGTGTTTGGTTAAAGGAAATATGTGATTACTGGTGGTTTCCCTTCCTTTCTAAATTCGTCCTGGCTCCACCGGGACATAAATTGTGGAATCAAAAGATAGGTGAGAGAAATAACGACGAAAGCGATGAGCCTAGACCATGTCATGATGCGGATGACGGTAGCCATACTATGAACTTCATCCGCAGAGTTAAGTAGCTCATCTCGAGTAATTGCGAATGAGTATCATAGAACAATCCACTACTATGTACGATGTTGTCTTAAAAAGGTGGTAGCGGAAATAGTGGACGGAAGATATTAACCATCATATATAATAGAGGTGTGACAAAAGGTATTTGTTAAACGAACTTATGACATGAAACAATGAAATGACATTTTAAATTTGCATGTCGCGAATTAAAATGCATAAACATTTTTTTGGATGAAATGATTAAGGTTGTAGAGATTTATCGGAATGTAATCTAATAGTAACAAGACTATGTAAATGAATAATGACAATTTTATTGAAATTTTGTTCTCATGCATTCATAGACCTAGACTTAAAAAAGAGGTTTCACGTTTGAGTTGGTTTAGTGAGGATGGCCGAAGATGTTAGTCTCCACGACGAAAACTTTTTCGTTGAAGATATTTCCTATTTGGACACTTGTCGCGAAGGAAATGAAGAACAAATATAATATTGAGTTTTCCTCTCCTAAGATCGATGGATAATGTTCGATTCTCATTATGTATGAGGTGAGCATGATGATAAACCATCGTGACATTCCTAAGTAAAATGGAGAAACTAACGGACGGAAGTACTTAGTCTTAAGGTGTTATACTAAAGATGATTCACGAATTCACTTATGTAGAAACCGTAAGACCTTGTCACCCGAAGGTTTGATATAAGCTTTTAGGCCTTTAGGAAAGAGCATTAACATGTGTTGGTTAAAAGGCTTGAATATGAACTTCAGATGATGACCTTTAACGTTTGCGAATCGCAAGTTAAAGATACTTGAATATTTCGATGAAATATTTAAGTTGTCAAACCTACTTAGAGGAGTGTTAGATATGTAACGATTTAGCATTTTAGGAGCAGTGTTCATTAGATAAACTAAAAAATATTTTATCTAAATTGCTAGAAAAAAGACAAATGCCTTATAGTGACAGCATTTAATATCTAAAGTAATTAAACATTGAGCATCAAGATCACGAAGACATATAATTACATTACATGTGAACAAGTAATCATCTTGAAACATTAAAGCACATATGTGAGGTGCATTGTGTCTAGATTGACTAAGGAAAAGCCTAATTTCTACGTGCTTAGTGTGTACTCCTAATGATATACAAAGTCTATCGATGTAGACTATCATTAGGCATATTTAGGAAAGAAATCCATTTAATCAAATTAGAGAATGAATATGAGACTATCACTAGTGGTGCTCAATTCAGGCTAAACACGACCATTTTTACAGGTTATACACCGAACCTAACTTCACTCTTGGAAGCAATTCAACCGTTAGGTCAAATTGAATTTCTAGTGCAATAGATTTTCCAGTAGTCATTCTTATGTTAGACAAAAAATAGAGTTTCTTATATTTTAGCCTAATGAAGTGTAGAAAAGTATAGAAATTTGTATTATCTTTTCATAGAGGTCTAACATGACTCAACTAAACATACATTAGTTCCGATTCCGCATAATCCTAAAAAAGATGTGGTAGATAAGTCGTAAGAAAAATTGTTTTATATCTTTTGTTCAAGTATATCAATAGGTTGTTTGGTTTCCGATTACATAATAGCTTGATTTAATGGAAGCCTTATACTTAGTCATCTTACATGTGCAGTTAGTCACATGTGATAATTTTAACGCGTTTGGTTTTCAAAATAGCCTAGAGATGTGCTTATTTGGAACAATGGACAAATATGTTATATTGAAGTGTTATAAGAATTCTCCCACTCTTGTCTATGTGAAATGAATATCATCAATATTATTATCTTAATTGAGTTTGTGATTCTTTAATGATAAATGATTGAAAAGAGATATTTTTTTTAACAAATATGCTTTTCTAAAATTATTATTCTTATCAATGTTGTATATAATAATTAAATAAATGTATTTTTACTTGTTTATGCGTTGATACATATTTTGATAGGTTATTTTTCAATTCTAATAACTTATATTTTTAAATTATATGCAGCGTATTTTCTTGTAACACAACCATTTATGCTACGAAGAAAATAAGATGCATATGATATATATTATTATTTATCAATCGTTTAATACGATAAGTCTATAAAATCTTTAAACATAATGTTTCTCAAACATCATGTTATCCTAGGTGAATAAACAAAAATATTATTTTTAGTTTAGAATTTAGTTTAAAAGTGAATTTTAGCTTTGAGTTGTGCTTTTATGTTGTATGAGCGAAGATTACATATGTTGTAAGTTTGCTCGTGTTTGGTTTTTCAGAAATGACAAATTTACCAATTGCATTGCAATGTAAATCGCTTGAATATTTCGGACGAAACATCCAAGTCGTCAATCCTACTTCATTGTGTATTTTATGCATATATTTGCTAAGTATTTGGAACACAATTATTGGACAAGTAGACTCAATATGACATCATTTTCACAAGTGTGAATTATGATCCGATGCAAACTCTTATTGTCTTGGAAAAGGATGTCGTTATTTTCATATCAATCGAGTGTGATTGAGTATGTAGGTCTAAGATAATATCTCTCGTTATATTTTGATATTAATCTTAAAGCTAGACAAATAAGAATCTGATTTCTTGTCCATACTCAAAGACTTGTCAATTAGATTCGATAAATATATCAACCATAATTTGAATAATGAATCGATATATAATCGAGATCTTTCTTGACCCTCACGAATACTCATTTAAAGTAAATAAACATTTTAATAGTGTGTTCCGTTAATCCTAAGATTATTTGTGAGAGTGAGGTTAATGAATGATGAAAAGTTAACTTATTGCTTCATGATTATCATATATTTTGTTTATTTGAAAGACGTACAATGAGCACACTTTCGACAATTCATAAGTATTATTACAAAACACAACTCTTGTAAAATGATATATGAAATAGAATTATGTGTGTTATGTTGGATCAATTCAAACACACTTAGAGTTTGAAAATACTTTTTCTTTTATATAAATACTAATGTATTAAAATGATCCATTTTCTCTTGTTTAAACAACCTAAGGTAAAACAAGGTAAGTTGTTTAAAATATTTAAATGTGTTGTTGAGAATAGATTAAATCGTTTGAAATATTTAGGTGACTAGTTTTAACTCATTTAAAAATATACTAGACAAGTTATTAAACTTTTATTCCTAAGTATATTCCCATACTCGAAAAGATTTACAAGATGTTTGAGTAACATTAAGCCATCTATGCCTATATGCAATGCAAGAACAATTTTGCAATCTTAATGCAAGAAATCTAGCATAAACTCTAGTTAGGCATAATCCGGAAAACTAGCTACAAACGAATAGAATACATGGCACATGTGCTTAGATATTCAATTAGCTAAATTTCAAAAGCAACGATCATTTAATATTTTCTATTAACAAGACTAAGACACAAAGAAGTGCACATAATCATATAGCATAACACATAAAAGCACTTGTCGTCGTTTTGTGTATTAAATACAACAATGTATACTTAGCTCGGTTTTATTTGAAAATAAAATAGTTTCCTCCCCATTTCATAAGTTAATCAAGATTAATATTTTGAAAAGATAAATACTTAATTTTTCAAAGATATACCAACTAGGAATGCCCGACTCGAAGGAAAAGGTAAAATACAAGTTTTACGTCAAAACAAAACACAAATTTTGACCACCATGTAATATTTTGTCTTTCTGACTTAATTAAGTTTGAAATAATTACTTGGAAGTATTTTTAAATGAAAGTAGACTCAATTATCTTTAAAACGCCGGGTGGCACAACTTCTACGAAGTTACGGTTGATTTTATATGAATTTTCAAAGTTTCTGAAAAACTGTCAAATTAGACAGGCGACCCTCTTAATTAATTAAGGGGACCGGCCAGGAATTAAGGGGACCGCCCAAATATTTAAGAGGGGCGCCCACCTGATACTCAGAATTACAATTTTTATAAAAAAAATTATGACTTTGCGGAAAGGTGTACAACATTTTGAATTTGATACCGAGCATATAACACTTATTTTAAGCATCATCTTTATCTCGAGCTAGTATAATTAGTGTATATAACATCAAAATTAATACAAGTTAATCAACAAAACACTTTTCATATTTAATCCCCCGTAATGGGTAATTTGATACATAGATCGTATTTAATTTTTAAAACCATTTGTTTTAAAAATTAGAGCGACGTGACTCTGATACCAATTGTGGAAATCGTAGAGGGGGTGAATACGTTTTCCTTTTAAAAACTTAAATATGTTTCGTATTAAATTACCGATCAAGCGTGACACAATATGATGTGTGTTCATACGAGTTATATACACACAGTAATACATCAATTTACAACAATACAAACCAACACACAATATTCACATTTATTCATGACATAAACATAATTAAAACTATGTAATCAACACATCACACAATTGCAAGTATAAATATAAAGCGATAAATGCGAGCATAAAAATAAAGAGATAAGTAAAAGAAAATGCAAACCGGACACGATGATTTATAGTGGTTCGGTCACGAAGCATCTCTTTGCCCTACTCCACTCCCCGAGTACCCAACTCGAGAGTTACTTCACTAGTCAACAAGCTCTCTTTAGGTGGAGAAAACTATACACGACTAAGCTTACACCGATTTCCGACACTAAACCAAATGTCGAGTTCCAATCATAGCTAGAACCAATCTATCACAACACAACACACCATTTCACAACAATTCACAACTAGGCTCCACCACACGACTTCTTCTTCACTACACGACTATTCTTCACTTCACAACTTCACACTACTTCACAACCTTTCTATACTTTTCTTCACAAC
>BQNB010136707.1:0-17960 GCA_026074375.1 Tanacetum coccineum
TAGGTTCACTAACAACCAGAACCCAATCAAAAGTTGGGGATCCAGACTCTTGTATATTGATGACATCAAATAACGTCATATTATTAGCATCATTTATCCCGTATTTATAAGTCATTTGATATAATTATTACACGAATTGGTACTTAATTGTTTATATTTGAGTTTTGCAGTAATTATGGAGCACTTTGTGAAGATTAGCATAAAGGCACGCAATTTAGAGTTTAAACAAAGATATTTAAAGACCACTGTTCTGACAGCTAATACGTCGTATCCATCAAGAAGATAGGGCGTATTCGTGCCTGCACTTCACCAAATACCATGAAGAATTCAAGAGCAATACGCCGTATCCAGAATGCCCTATACGTCGTATCCAAGACGAATCTGGAAGATATTGAACGTGGTCCATACTCCAAGAAATCCCCAATACGCCGTATTGGACCACTCTAATATGGCTTATCGACCAAATTCTAGCAGCTATAAATACAAAACCTTAAATTAAATTTGGATTTAGTTTCATTAGAGGCATGTCTCTTTTGATGTTAGTGGTAGTTCAAGCTGTTGCTTGAGGTTAATGTGGCATGTCAGCCACATTCCATTGTACTTATCTTTCCTGTGATTAATACAAATTTACCGGGGTAACCTTTTACCTAAAAAAAACCTAAACTGTGTTCTTAACCGTATTTTCTAAACCCTAACCACAAAAGCCGATTTTTAGGAGGCAAGAAGCAGCAACAAGGTATATCATCGCATCTAATTCCATAGAATTCACTTTGTAATTTTACATACTCTAAATACGCGTTCAATCTTTGGTATCATTCTATTATTAGGTTAGTTTACCTTGTTCGTTCATCTATGACATTTGTATGTGTTACAATGGTTAACGGCTAATACCGTTAGGTATTAGCCATGTTTATGAAGATTTAATGTTTGGTTTGTTTATCCCGATTTGCTTAATTTATCATTGATTGTTGATTATGTTTATCACATGATATTTGTTTATATTCAATTGCACGGTTTAATTTATTATTCAACTAAATCTAGTGAGACAGACCAAGTAATTTAGGTTTGGGATAAAACTCGCGTTTAGGAAGATGGAATTGGAAGTATAGACCTACAAATGGAAGATCCTAGTGTTTCCCCTAGTTATAGAGAATGGTACGCTAAGTGGTGACTTAGGATACTACTACAAATACATTCTACGACTTTGCTTAGATTTACGACGGTCGGTAGGCTACCAATACCTACAACTAGAATTAAACATAGTGGATAAAGTCTCCATGAGCTAGGGTTCGCGCGATAGTCACCAATATTGTCCCCTAAGATAATTTATAATCAGCAAATAGGATGGTTTATGTGGATGTGTTTAATTGTGACAGAATCAACGTGTCTAGGTTTTAGGATGATGTCCCGCCTAAATTTAGGAATGATATGCCACCTCAAGATAAGCAATCATAGCACACTTAAACAAACCAATGTTAGATCGGATTAAATATGGTTAATATAGTTTTCTTACATTAGGCTTGACCGTTCTTCTTCCTTTTCGTAATTAACTTGCGTGCGTTAGAGTAGAGAAAGTAGGTTAAGTCACTAGCAAAACCCGTGCTAGTCTCTTAGGCTAAACCCCATTTCGTGTTAAAAATAGGAGTAGGTTTAACTTAGCATAGGTTTAACGTAGATTAGAACTAATGTAGATAACTAAAATACTGATGGACTTAGGAATTACGCTCTCGCTCTTAGTGATCGGCAACTTACTTACCAACGAAGCTACATCTGACTGGGTACATTGCCCTTTAGTGTTGTTTTAGGTTAACTCGGCTAAATATAAATGTAAAACTTGATAAACCATAAATCAACCCTACACTACAACACATCAAGTTTTTTGGCGCCACTGTCGGGGATTGAAGTTGTTAATTTTTAAATTTCTTAGTATTTTGGTTCTAACATAGGAGTAGATTAATTTGTGTGTCTTAGGTTGATTCATCCCACTCTGCCTAAGATTTTGTTTTGTGTGTTTTGTAATATACACTTTTCTGGTCGAATGCCGGATACGGCGTATTCACGAGGTGAATACGGCGTATCCATCTTTCTAACCAATACAACGTATTCAGTTCAAAAAGTCCATACGTCGTATTCAAATTAATTGAATACGGCGTATTGACTGTCTGACACAGTAGCAGAATTTGTTCTTTTGTTTTTAGTTTTCGTATTTAGTTTTCTGTATTTACTTCGTTCAGAGCATATCCTATTGATTGATTGTCCTTGGTTTCAGGTAGTGCATGACACGGAGTTCTAACAAAGATCTCATCCTACCTTTCAAAGAACATGAACGAGTATTTCATTTAAATAGGAAGCTTTTCAAGACAACGAGTCTTGATCGTTCGATATTGTTATAGTTTTCATGTTGTTTCTAGTTGAATTATCGCTTGTTTAGGATATCCTTATTGCTTGTTGCATGATCCCTGAGTTTTGGTAGTGTTGAGGGTAGTGTAGATCCTGTTAGGCTTTATTTTAGGATAACTTGTTGAAATAAGGGTTAAAATGGTACTAGGGATAGGTTGTAAACTGTCCTTAGTGTAGGTTTGGCCTAAATCTCCGCCTACAGTAAGGTAGACACTTATAAAGTTCGAGAAACTCTTTCAGGAGGGTTTATAGCCGATAAGTGAGATTAACAGCACTAGACAGATCTTTACGATAGTTGGGGGCTTAATCACTATAGTCTGGATACCCATAGTTTAGCCAAATTGCATGTTTCGTCCATAAGGTTTAGCCAAATTTCATGTTTCGTCGTTAACCAGTGACCATTTTTTGCAAAATAGTTTGATTTTGGGACTATCTATGCACTTTCAAACTATTTGGGACGAAACATGCAATTTTGCTAAACCTTATGAACGATTTTTGCAATTTACTCTTAAAAACTTGATAAGACTCACCGAAAATCAATTGTACCCATAAAAATGATACCCAAAAACCATATTTCAGATCTGATATTTTTGGATTATAAAACTAGTGCATAATTTGATTAAGATGAGGTATTATATATAGAGTGTAAAGAGTTTATCTAATTTTTTTTTATAAATTTAGCGGTTATAAAACAACATTTTGTTGAAAAATGGGGAGATAACATGAAATCGACCTAAAATTACCAAACAAATTAAAAAGTTGAGGAAGCTCACCATGAAGGACAACTAAATGTGGGATCGAGGTACTTTTTGCTCGATTCAAACCAAATGCATGTGCCATCATTACCATAAAATCAAATAAACTATTGAGTTTGATTCTTGTGAGAATGCAATTTTATGGAAGAAATTTGAGTTATGGAATAAATTGAAGATAACAAGTGAGATATAACCATAAATGAAATAATGCCCCCTCGATTTACGGGGGTTTGAAGTGGGTGGCACAATACTCTAGTCTAACCGGCATGAAATGACGAATTTGCCTATCGCGCTTAACTCACTTGCAAGATTGCTAGTCTAGATAACGAGCGTTAGTTAAAAATTGACCAAGGGTGAGAATTAACAAAGCTAGAAAATAGTAAAAATGACTATATCAAAGAATTGGTCACACTTTCGGACTAACGGTTCACGTTAAAAGAAAAAGGGTAAAAGCTATAAAATACCAACGTACTTACCATTTTGTGCCGACTTGAAACACTTACTTTTTTATTGCATGACTTCACCCACATACTTGTTTGTTTTGTGACAATGGCACCAATATTACCAGCTACATATCCACGTCATTAATTTATTTATTTTTATTATCCAAATATGATAATAAACTCCACCGTGGCATGTAATTACCCGATCTATTTTATATTTTACCGTTATACCCGACCCATTTGTACCCACTACCCAAGTGATTACTTTAACCCTAGAACCTTTATACCATTTCATTTACCCGATCCCCAATTCACCACCCAAACCCTAAAACCTTATGATCCAAAATTGAAATATGGTTGCAATTAATTATAAAGATATAATCCCTTAAAAGTGCAAATGTAATCTCCTTTTGATGGAACTCACATCATGAACTCTTACAAATTCGTGTAGACTTTTTTTGTTTGCCCCAACAAATACGTATGTTTTTTTATTCAAGTTGTTTCATTTAAGTTTTTTGGGTTTTTTTTGTTTTTAATTAATGTTTAATATTCAGAGAAAACTGGTGTCAAAAAGTGTAAGAAGTTTTATTGGTATGATTCAGAGTTGGATAACTCATGGTACAAGTGTCATTTGTATGAAATGTATGGACAACTAAATCCATTATCATAACCAACCTTCAACATATCAATAATATCTTGGTCTGACTTAATTTCTCTTATACCTAAACATAACTTAGAACCGGTTTGACAATAATAAACCTTTTCAAAACTACCATGTGGAAAACGATTTTCAATAGGTGCTCGTATGACATTTCATCGAAATTGGTATCATTCACCTCTTTCATCTCACCCTGAGCGCATTTCAAAGGCCATGAAGTGAAAATTCCATCATATTTGATATAAACAGTGAATACAACCTTCTTTGCTTTCTTATTCTTTGGTTGACCTGCAATAACAGTTTTAAAAGAAAATTAGGGTTTTCAAACAAAATTCAAAGTGATGATGAATCACACAAAGAGAGCCGCTGCTGATGCTTTGATCAAACTCAAATTCAAAGGTAATTGTACTACCAGATCTCTTTTAAAAAACCCTAACCCTACTTCTTCATTAGGTCCCCACAAAACACTCTTAGCTTCCCTAATTCACTCGGATTCTTGCTTAAATGATACTCCTGAATCTGCGCCTCAAACTTTGGGTGAAGCGTTAGGCCAGTTTGATAAATTGACAAAGCAACAGCCTCTCCCTGCTTGTGGCATTGATCAGTTTAATCAGATTTTAGAGAGTCTTACCAAATTGAAACGTTATCCTACTTCACTTGATATTTTTAAACAATTATGTTCACTTGGTGTTACTCTTTGATAATAACACCTCAACACTGTCATCATATGTTGTTGCCAACTCTATCGTACCAATGAAGCTTTTTCCGTCTTAGGCTGGAACTTTAAGCGATCATGTACTAGTATTCCTGATGTGCACACTTTTAGTATACTCTTAGATGGCCTCGTCCTTGAAGATAGGATTCTCGAGGCTCATACATTTTTCACCAACTTGATCCAACACAAACTTTGTGAACCTGATATACTTCTATACAATAAAATTATTGGAGGGCTTTGTAGTTTCCATATACATGATGTCCGTCGTCCTGGTCCTTGTGGGACGAGATTCTTTTACTTGATCCTCTCCCGATTTATGCTAAAAGATGACGATGTTATTCGTTTGGGTCAAGACAATGATGTACAGTGCTGGCGATATTTTCGGAGAGATGGTTTACCAGCAAGGTATCTCACCGGATGTCAACACTTACAACTCATTGCTTTCTGGCCTTTGTAAGGTACATTGTTGGCGGGAAGCCTCTTTGCAGCTAAAAGAAATGTTGGATTCAAAAATTTCTCCAAATCTGCAAACCTGTAATATATTAGTTACTGCATTATGCAATGAACGCAAGATTACGGCAGCTAACTTTGTTTTCTACTTCATGGATAAGAGCAATATTTCTCCAGACATTGTAACATACAATTCAATTATAGAGACTCACTGTTTCCTCGGTAACGTCACTAAAGCAATGTCATTTTTTGACATGATGGTGTCAAGTGATGTCGTCCCTGATATCTCTACTTATACCACTTTGTTAAATGGGTGTTGCAAGACTGACAAGATGGATGACGCCATGCTTCTTTTCCGTGAAATGAATGAAAAATGGATGACAATCCCAATTTCTCACACCTGCATCACCATGCACGGAAGTTGTTCCGTGCTGACGTTTTGGAGATGCACGCAAACTTTTTGATGAGATGCGTGCACATGGACATGTGCTTGATCTGTCGACTTATCATGAAATATTAATGATTCTCTGTTTCAAGCATCGACTGGATTTGGCGCTCTCTTTGTTTCGTTTGGTGGGTGATAGCGAGCTGAATGCTGATATTTCTGTGTACAATGAGCTTATTGATGGCGCAATCCGATGTAGGAAGTTTGATATTGCATGGGATCTTTTCAATGAGCTAAGTGTCAAAGGTGTGAAACCTGATAACCACACATATTTTGAGTTGATTCGTGCTTTTTCTACTGAAGGTATTCTAGATAAGGCGAAAAAGTTGTTTTCTAAAATGGAAGAGAGTGACTACGAGCCAGATAGTGATACTTTCAATGATCTTCTTGGAGGGCATCTGCTGAAAAAGCGATATGATGATGATGTAGAGATGCTTTTACACAAAATGGCTGAAAGAGGTTTCCATCTCAAAGATACAACGCGGACGTTGCTACATCAATTAATAGCAGCCGGATCACTAGATACCACTATGGTAAAGTTGATTCGTAAGGTTGATTGGTACACTTGAACCAACAGTATGTTAAGGTTGATTGGTACCCTTGGACCTAAAGAACAGATGGACTTCTCTTGTTTTTCTTCTAATCTATTATCTACGAGATGTTGAAAGTGGATACAACTGTCTCTATGTTTTCTAGTTGATTTTATCTGCTGGTAAGAGTTTCATATGTATGATGTTGCTGTCGAAGCTTATTCCATATGTGCACTTTTGTAAACTTGTACCAGGGTTTTTGAATTTATGAACCAGTTGTCTTTTATCAGATTGCTTTAGTAACTTATATAGTATCAATGGTATAGCCGATGTGTTTTCGGGCCTCGTTGAGTTCTAAAAGAAGCTTTAATTATGATTCCACACCCCTCAGTTGAAGTAAGGCTTCGAGACATCATGCTTTGGTAAATTTATGGCCACTTCTGGGGAAGGTGTTTGGATGACATTTCACTGGGGTTGAATTGTTGTAGATTTATTTAATTGCATAAAAAACCAACCAGTCGTGCGCCTTCATCCCTTCCTTTTAGTTTTTTAAGTTTTCAAATATTAGTTTTTGATTTAAGTGTTCTTGTCTACATTTGCCACTAACGAATCTGATTCATTAATTGTGTTGCCTAATCCAGTTTCTTTACAAGTTGAACGGTGAGACGGGAATTTGTTTAGTAGTCTCCATAGGCATTTGGCCTTTTTGTTTTTCACTATTCACTATGGTACCTTCTTATCCATCTTCTATGATCAGAAAGCAGTTTAAATTTAAAAAACACACGTATAACATTAATGGCGACAAGCAAAACATAATTTTGTCTGCGACTAGCGTACACACTGCATGTATATATACTTGGGGTCATTGGTTAGCTTATGTAATTTCAGTTTTAGTACAGGTGGTTTTGAGGAAGATCCTTGTTTTAAAATTAGTTTATGACCTTAGTTTATATTGTACACGTTATAAGTTACTATTATTGTTTTGGGTAAAAGCCATTTATTACCAACGTACTTTCTTATTTGTACCGTAATGACTAACTTACTTTTTTTTTACACATTACACCAACGAACTTGTTTGTTTTGTGATAATGTTACCCATATGACCGGTTAAATTTCCACGTCATTAATATAAATTTTTCTTTTTCCAAATGTGCTAATACACTCCACCTTGGCACTTACCCGATTTAGGGTAAATGCCATTTATTATCAACTTACTATCTCGTTTGTACCGTAATGACCAACTTACTTTTTTTCGTACTCATTACACTCATGTACATTCAAATTTTGTTCGATATCACCAATATGACCATAAAATGACTATATTACCCTTGTATTCTTTAACATATTTACAATCATAATTTTTTTAAATCTTAAATTTTTAAAAAGTACTTTAGCAAATTAAAATTTTTTTACCAAATTTTTTTAAAAAAAAACTTATAAAATATTTTTTTACGTTATTTTTAGTAAAAAATTTAAAAATTTTCTTCAAAAATTTTTAAAAAAAATTTCGCACTTTTCAAAATCTTAATTTTTTTTTTTTAATTTTAAAATTTTTTCGTACTTTTTAAATTTTTTATTTTTATTTTAAAAGTTAAGATTTTTTTAAAAGTTACGAAAAAAATAAAAAAGTAAAAATAATTTTTTGTTAAATTTAAAAAGTACGAAAAAAATTAAATTTATTTAGAAAAATTAAGATTTTATAAAGTACGAAATTTTTATAAAAATAAGTAATTTTTTTAAAGTACGAAATTTTTTTAAAAATTCGTACTTTTTAAAAAATTATTACTTAAAAAAAATTATTTTTTGTTAAATTCTCATGAGGAGACAAAAAGTAATCCTATGGATGTACATTATACAGAATCCCCTAGTCCTATTATTTCTAGAGTATGTCATCCAAAGCTTTTGGCAAGTTGCTGATTTCGAGTACTTGGTGAATGAGTTTTGCAGTTTATGGTAGCAGATGACGTTATTGCCCTTATCCATTAATGTGCATGCAGAATGGGGTGCTTTAAGTCCCTTGCTGCAGAAAACGTGGTGCGAGGTAAATGTTTGGTTTCGGGAAAAACTATAGGTGTTGTATCTTAAGTCAACTCATTTTGATATGAGTGGATGTAGAGAAGATGAGAGGGTAATATAGTCATTTTATGGTAATATTGGTGATATCAAATTAAATTTGAATGTACGTGGGTGTAGTGAGTACGAAAAAAAGTAAGTTGGTCATTACGGTACAAATGAGAAAATATGTTGGTAATAAATGACTTTTACCCTAAAATATTTTTGCCAGCGTGGAACGTGTATGCTAACGTGTCAGTAACAAGTTGGGATCTTGGTGATGTCAAACAAAATTTGAAAGTTCGTTGGTGTAATGTGTACAAAAAAGAGTAAGTTGGTCATTACGGTACAATATGGAAGTATGTTGGATACATAAAGAGCATTTTCCCTATTGTTTTTGATAAAGATTATAATAAGAAGCTGGTGATTGTGGGGGTGGTCCAAACCATGGATTCGGATCAGCTAAAATCAACAAGCCAAACTATCGAAACCCATTAAAGTGTAGGTGGACTATAACTGTTAACTTTTCTCACCCACATGACATATCGAAACCCATTAAAGTGTAGCTCTACTATACAAATTGTGACAAAACCTGCATTGAAAATAGATTTTTGGAAACATGGAAATAGATCTTTGGAAATGGCATATGTCAACGTGGAAATGATCATTAGACAGTTTTCCCCGTCTTACCCATTTAGCATGAGAATGCACAGGATACTGTTGAGAATCTTGGAAATGACCATAGAGTTAGAACAATTATGTAAATTTTTAGGTACCAACTTCACACATATTTGTCGGTTTACCATAACTTTGATCATGGGGTGAAACACTAGTTTTAAATGCCATGGATAGAGTAGTTTCATAGATGACTGGTCTGGGAGGATGAATGGAGATATTTATGGCCCAAGACAATAATAAACCTCTTCTCTTGATTTGGGCCATTTAGAAGTAAAGACATTTGGTCCGCCCACGATTGATTATGGTCGGATAACATGTGACTAAAAAAAAATATGAAGCAGAGTTTGCCGTACACTATAGTGGGTTAATTCTCAATTGGTGGTTTACCCTTTTTTTAGACTAGTTTACAGCACCAAGACACCTCTAATTCACGTTGCACAATTTGGACCAAATTTCAAGAGTTAACAAATCTGGACTTTAAGTCCGCGTCAAAATAAAACACAAATAAAATAGGATGCCGCAGCTAGTGGTGCAAAAAAATAGGTTAAAACCGGTTTTCGGTTATTAGAAAACCGGTTTTTCTAATAACCGGTTTCGGTTTTTTCGGTTTTTCTGAAATCGGTTTTTTTCGGTTATAAATGTTCGGAATCGGTTTTTTTCGGTTATAAATTTTCGGAATCGGTTTTTTACCGGTTCGGGTTTTTTTCGGTTATAAATGTTCGGAATCGGTTTTTATACCGGTTCGGTTTTTTTCGGAATTTAAAACTTCGAACATTTATTTAATAAACTTGTTAATTATCAAACATTTAATTAAACAATACACCGGAAACATACTAAACAAATACAATCATAAATTTTTATTTGCACCGGAAACATACTAAAAAATACAACCTAACTTTCTATTTAAACAATTCATTATACAACTTAAAATTATATTAATTTACTAATACATTTTCGAGCTTCGGCATGGCCATCACCCGAAAAAATATTGTGTACTCAAGTATTATGTCGAGCTTCGGCATTGGCAATCAACCCGTTATACTTCAATCCATTAAATCTTCAAAAAAATCTTCTACATCTACGGGTTCAATATCTAAGTCTTCAAACTCACCTTCATCTAATTCGGTATTCGGAGGTGATATCCCTAAATCAACTTCTTCTCTTGCTATAGTTTCTTCAACGTTCTTCTAACTATAGGACCTTCCATCAATGTTCATGTTTGTACCCTATCTAATCCGTTCCAAATTAATCTTTCTAACAACACATACTTCACGGATTCGGGGGTTAGTCTTGACCTTCTTTCCGATATAATAATACCGCTATGAAAAGGCCGATTCGGAAGCTTACCATCGAAGCTTGGACCGTTAATAAGTCACGAGAGGCACTTAGCAGGATAAAATTAGAAATTAGGGATTTCCCTTTCTTTCCACAAGCAAAATGTAAAGTTTGTTAACTCTTCGGGGCCTTTAAAAGTTAATTAAAGAATTTGTAGCCATATATTGTCCCAACTCGCTTGTTGGGTGCCGATGTTCGTTGACCTTGGTAGCGTCTTCAATATACTATTATTAAAGTTTTTATATTAATTGTCACTTGCCATTCGGGTCACGTTCCGGCCCGCATTTGATCTTTAACAATTGGGTTTTGTATTTGACCATTTTTGTTGCATAAAATTCCAAATAATTTTTTAAGGTTATCGTTAAATTATAAAATTTGAGAGTTTTATAGTTTGGGAGTCCGGGGTTATTAGCGTCTACCCAAATGATAAGTCTTAAATTGTTCATTATTAATGTTATTAAAATAGTTCTACGCTCCAACATTTAAACATGGATTAAGTGCGGCGGAACAGTAAAAACCAATGGTAAAATTAGCAAATATATTTTTACAAATTTCTTTTCTATAACTTTATCCATTCTTCTAAACATTTGACTAGGTGAGGTTTTTAATTCGTCTATTTTTCCGTCATAGCATAAATTTGATTTAAAACTAATGAGCTAGTTGGGTAATAAACACCCGATAATATAGTTGTTGCCACTTTAAAAACTTGTAAAAAAATAGTTAAATCATTTAGTAGATCTCAATCTTGGTCGCTTATCGAAACGGACTTATTTCTATTAACAAGTGTTTCATTAAAAGCGTTTAAAGTCTCACGTTGTCGTAATATTTTCAAACATCAGTGCAAGTAGAAATTCCACCTAATATTATTATCCATAGCAAGGGTCCTAGGGGGTTCAACACCACATTGTTTACGAAAACGTCTATAGTTCATTTGTCGTTCGTTACTCGAACTATATATAGTTACTAATAAACCCCTAAATTTCATCCTTAAACTATCACATATTTTTAATGCCGCTTGCACGGATAAATTTATAACATGAGCAACACAACGGGAATGAAAAAAAACGAACCCATCTAAAAAAGGGTTTTTTACGTAATTTAACAATTCCATTGCTTTAGTATTATTGGATGCATTATTAGTGAAATCGTTAAAAAACTTTATTATCTTAATTATATCTCAATTAAAGTTTATGTAAATTTTTTCTTAATTAGATCCCGTAGGAGGATAACCAATTAGTTAAAAGCAATTGTCCGTTCATTAATATAACAAGAGTCGGATTAAAACCAATGAGCCGTAACGGCTTAATAAGAATTTGCCGTACCATTGTGGTGCGGTTCAAAGTATCGTAGTTTAGAACACACCATAGTTTATATTAACGGAACTCCATCAATAATATCTTTTTTAGCCGTTTCTCATAATTTAAAAAGCATTCACTTCTAAGGTTAGTACGACTTACATGTTGATATCGCGGTTTGTAGCTCCTTTTGATGATCTCAGTAGGCGTGACATGGATGACGCCATGCTTCTTTTTCGTGAAATGAATGAAAAAGGATTAATACCCAATTATCTCACCTGCATCACCATGCTACGGAGGTTGCTCTACGCTGAACGTTTTGGAGATGCACGCAAACTTTTTGTTGAGATGCGTGCACAAGGACATATGCTTGATCTGTCGACTTATCATAATATATTAATGATTCTCTGTTCCAAGCATCGACTGGATTTGGCACTCTCTTTGTTTCGTTTGGTGGGTGATAGCGAGCTGAATGCTGATATTTCTGTGTACAATGAGCTTATTGATGGTGCAATCCGATGTAGGAAGTTTGATATTGCACGGGATCTTTTCAATGAGCTAAGTGACAAAGGTGTGAAACCTGATAACCACACATATATTGCGTTGATTCGTGCTTTTTCTACTGAAGGTATTCTAGATAAGGCGAAAAGGTTATTTTCTGAAATGGAAGAGAGTGGTTACAAGCCAAATAGTAATACTTTTAATGATCTTCTTGGAGGGCATCTGGTGAAAAAGCGATATGATGATGTAGAGATGCTTTTACATAAAATGGCTGAAAGAGGTTTCCATCTCAAAGATACAACATGGACGTTGCTACATCAGTTAATAGCAGCCGGTTCACTAGATACCACTATTTTAGAGTTGATTCGGGAGCTTGAACCAGAGTACGTAAAAGTTGATTGGGATGATTGAACCTTATGGACTTCTCTTGTTTTTCTTCTAATCTATATTACCTCCGAGATGTTGGAAGTAGAGACAACTGTCTCTTTATGTTTTCTAGTTGATTTTATCTGCTGGTAAAGATTTCATATGTATGATGTTGCTGTCGAAGTTTATTCCATATGTGCACTTTTGTAAACTTGTACCAGGGTTTTTAAATTTTTGAACCAATTGTCTTTTATCAGTTTGCTTTAGTATCTTATGAATATCAATGCTATAATGTAGCTGTTGTGTTATCGGGCTCGATGAGTTGAGAAGCAGCTTTGATTATGATACCAACCCAGTAGGGAAGAAAGGCTTTGAGAACATCATGCTTTGCTAAAATCTAGGGCCACTTCTGGAAGGTGTAGGGTAGACATTTCACTGAGGTTGAATTGCTGTAAATTTATTAAATTGCATAAAAAAACCAACCAGCGTGCGCCTTAATCCCTTCCTTTTAGTTTTTAAATTTCAAATATTAGTTTTCGATTTAAGTGTTTTAGTTTACCTTTGTCGCTAACGAATCCGATTCATTAAATTTAAAAAACACACGTAACATTAATGGCGACAAGCAAAACATAATTGTGTCTGCGACTAGCATACACACTGCATGTATATATACTTGGGTCATTGGTTAGCTTATGTATTTTTTTTTTTTAAAGGGTTACCCCGGTAAAGTATATTAATCACAGAAAGTTTAATTACAATGGAATGTGGTTGAAATACCACGTTAACCTCAAGCTTATGTAATTTCAGTTATAGTACAGGTGGTTTTGAGGAAGATCCTTGTTTTTAAATTAATTTATGACCTCAGTTTATATTGTACATGCTACAAGTTACCACTATTGTTTTTGATGAAGACAATAAGAAGCTGTATGGCCCGATCAGCTAAAATCAACAAGCTGAACTATCGAAACCCATTAAAGTGGTAGGTGAACTATAATTGTCAACTTTTCTCACCCACATGACATATGTAAATGTGACAAAACCTGCATTGAAAATAGATTTCTGGAAACGTGGAAATGATCATTAGACGGGGAAATGTGACAAAACCTGCATTGAAAATAGATTTCTGGAAACGTGGAAATGATCATTAGACAGTTTTCCCCGTCTTATCCATTTAGCATGAGAATGCACGGGATACTGTTGAGAATCTTGGAAATGACCATGGATTTAGAACAATTATGTAAATTTATAGGAGGCATATTTGTCGGTTCAGCCGTAACTTTGATCATGGGGTGAAACACAAGTTTCAAATGCCATGGATCGAGTAGTTCATAGATGACTGGGAGGATGAAAAAGAGATATTTACAGCCCGAGACAATAATAAACCTCTTCTCTTGATTTGGACCATTTTTTTTATTGTTTACAAGTAAAGACATCTGGTCCGCCCACGATTATTGTCGCATAACGTGGAGTAAAAATATGTAGCAGTTTGCTGTACACAATAGTGGGTTAATTCTCAATTGGTGGTTTGCCCTCTTTTTAGACTAGTTTACAGTACAAGACATCTCTAATTATTCACGTTGCACAATTTGGACCAAATTTTAAGAGTTAAATAATCTGGACTTTTAAGTCAGCGTCAAAATAAAAAAAGGTGCGGAAGCATGCCGAATTCCATTCCTGAAATCGACTTGACACGAATTTAGCGGATGTTCCAGATCTAAGAATGAATCGTAAATCACCCAGGGTTAAAAGCTAGTAATAATAATAATCACCATAAATAACAGAACTTGCATACTGATTTCAGTTGTGATACATAATACTGAAACCGTTCATGATAAGCCATAAAGTAAATTATATCTCCAAATCATTCGACATCCATCCAGGAGAGTCATGTTAGCCCAATTACTGAAACCGTTCATGAGAAGCCATAAAGTTAATTATATCTCCAAATCATTCAACATCCATCCAGGAGAGTCATGTCCACTTTCTTGTTCAGTCGCTGGATAGTTGTTCATAGCATGCAGATACCTCTGTAGCGTTCCACTGGCAGCATACTTTATATCAAGTATTTGCTCTGATAATCCACACATCATACACTCGTAACGCTGTTACCAAATAAAGCACGTCAGCCACCATCTTGTCATAGTTACAACTTACAAGAGAAGTAATTACTCTATTTATACAATTTTTTAGCAACATTGCTAAATAGTGACAGTGAGCTTGTAAACTTTGATAATTTATTTGTGATACAATTTTAAAAGTGCACAAAAGAGCAAATGTACATAGAAGACAGAAGTGCACCTTCATAAGCAAGTACTCTTCTTCCCAATAGGTATACGGAACCAATTCAAGATTCTTGGAAAGGTAATCCACAAACTTTTTTACTTCGAATTTCTAACAGAAATGAAAAGGAAAACAAACAAAAAGAGAATATAATCCATATGTAAATAAAGATGTTGGAATCGCGTTATGAAATGAAAACTTACACCCGATGGGTCGCCTGGGAATTCAAAACGACGTACCAAACGAGAGGTTCCTTTTATCTACAAAAAAGAAAATGAGAATCAACTTTCACTTTGCAAACACATGCTTCAAGATCAAGGATAACGCTTACCTTCCGCGGATCCTTGCGGAGTCCAATAATAATACCCGACACAGAAAGTTTCTTTATCTACACAAACAAAAGAAATTCAACTTTCACTTCATAAACACATGTTTCTAGACAAGGGTAATGCTACATAAGATACAACAAATATATAAACGTTGCAGTTCAGGGTGTTAATAATTTGGGAAAAATTACAACTAAATGGAAGCAACTTGAATAACAGTATCACAAAAAACTAGAAATTGGCAAACTAACCATGTCTTGAAAACCAGATGCCATCATCTGGTTATAATCATTGCCTTTCTTCCTCTCCATAACACTACAGCATATAAAAACCCGCAAATAAATTCTTACGCATATCGCAATAAATTATTAAAAACATAAATCAGAAAGTACAGTGACATTGTAACATTGACAAAAGAAGAGGCCAATTATCCAGATAAAGGGAACAGTTCAATGTCAAAACGATCAACTAGAAAAAATTAATCTTAAGCCGACAAAAGGTTTCCATCACCAATATATCATACAGTTATTAGATCATTGTAACCGTTTTTTGATATATCACCACTAATTATAAAAAAAACCAAACAATATCATATTATATTAACAAGATAATGCTGCAGTTGCAACCACTACGTACCAGTAAGGTGAAGCAACTTCGCTGTTAGCATCCGAAACCGCCACACCAACACGATATCCCCAAAAGTAGTCCGCCCCAATAGTAAGACCAAGCAATCGCCCTCGCTTTGAAGGATGCAGCTTTTGCAGATCCTGGTATAAGCTGAGTGGCTTCATGTACTTCAGCTGCCTTCAATTAGCTGTTGGCATAGATGCAGTAACATTTTTGTAATGCGTTTGTTTAATTAGCTGGATGGGTTTTCTACTGCCATGAAACAAAATGAGAAACTGATAAAATTTCGAGAAATGCTAGAACCACAAAAAGTTTACAAAAAGAAATCCACAAAATGATGTGGCATGTAATAATTGGATTCAAATTTTTTATCTCTCTTCTTTTAATTGGTCAATGATGTACAAATCATCATGCCACATCATTTTGTGGATTTCTTTTTGTAAACTCTTTGTGGTCCTAGCATTCCTCTAAAATTTCTCTCTTTCTTTAGTATCATTTTACATATAATTTTGAGACACGCCTTTAATGGAGTTTTTTACTTTACGATCGTAATCTTATAACCATATACCATATATGTGAAATATTTCCCAAAAAATTTGATTGTATATGAAGGTATGGAGCAGCCCATCTGTTGGGCATGCAGATCCCACGGGAGGCAATTTTCCACTAGTCACAAGAGAAGGACATAATTGTCTGGATGTCATATTTACATCTCCCATAGAAAATCTTGGTAGCGATTAATTCCATAATAAGGTATGTGTATAATGTCATTTTATGTGCTTCAGAATAAATGAAGGATGTCTCAATTTCGTGCAGCTGAAGTGGCCAAACTTCTTGACGGTATTGAAGGGGTTGCAGCCCACGGGATCATAGCTAATACTCCGTTAGTTTCTTCTTCCCTTCATCTTCTATGTAAATTGTCAATCTTTATTGTGCTGGTGCTAAGTTGCAATTCTTTCGATTTTCTAAGTACTTGGTTATTGTGACTTGTGATATTGATGGTAGTTACTATTGCCTAATGTATATCTGTATGGGGTTCTCATTATTCCCCCTGAACCTTGGCCTGCTTCACGCATTTATTCTCAACAAATATTTGCACCTATTAAAGTATTAGGAAACATCTGATATATGGCATGAGACAGCCCAACATTTCCTCCATCATGAAGGTCTCCTTCATCATGGTTTGTAGGAAGAGTCCTCCCTACTGCTGCTTTGATCGAGAAACAGATATACGTATTAGTCTATTAGGATTTTAGCAAAGGATGTCATCAATCACATTCACTTATTTTTTAAGTTTGATCACTTTTGTTTTAGTTGGATACCTTTTGAAATAGTTCAAGCGTAGTTTGTCAAGGGTATGGTGATTTTAATTTTAGTCGTTGTTGTTCTAGTTCGTTCATGTTTGATATGTGATTCATAGTGGTGGCAATTTCAATCGATTTACCTAGAAATAGGATGGATCTGATGGGTAGAACATGACCCAAAGTTTACACCTTTTTTAATTGCCTTTATTATGAGAATTACTTTATTACTTTGCTATTATAGCATAGCGATGTTGAATACGTTCATATCATATTAAGTTCTAAAAAGAGGGACAAAAAATGTGTATGGGTCAACCTAAACCTGTTTCGACCTGTATTACAAAGGTATCTGTTCTTACCCTGAGCCGTTATCCAGGCCACTAAGGTATCTGTTCTTACCCTGAGCCGTTATCCTGGCCACTTGCCCTGCCATTCTGCCATTTTGCCATCTCTGGTGATAAGCTATTGTTTCTTTCAGTTGCTTTTGAGTATAAAGCTAAGAAAAGAACGAAGAAGGTTTCAAAATCTCATTTAGGCACTTCTTGATGTAAAATTAGCATATATCCTAAAATGCGTGCTACAGTACCCGCCTTGCTACAGTATCAACAATATGGCCCATAAAGAAAAGCCTTTTTTTCTTTGGTCCAGCCCATTCTTTACTCTAGGTTTACCACTACTTTGGCATTAGATATTTTGGTTTTCTCTTCACAAGGATGCTTCAAAATCTGTGTTTCTAGAGATTGTTGATTCGCGATACTTCCACTTTTGGCTGATTTACTGATCGTCATCATCGAGCGAGATCA
>BQNB010136708.1:0-13022 GCA_026074375.1 Tanacetum coccineum
ATTACAAAAGTTTCTATTTTTAGAATCTACCTCGCTCGTACCCATCGTTAAGTTTAAAATATCTTATGCTCAGTAATAAAAGCGTTTACTTACTTTTATTATACCTGACAAGTTTAATATTAACCCGTTGGCGTTCAAAAGTCAACGCTAGACTTTGTTTGACTTTGACTTTTCATACACATTTATGTTATCAAATCTGACCCGCTTCAAACGACCCGTCATATCACATTTTCAAGATTCGGACAAAGATGAGATTTGATGTAAAACGACATTCCGAAAAACTTTTTAGATTTAGCCGAGACCCAAAACTCGACGAAAATGACTAAAATGCCCCTGCAAGTTTCTGCATGAACTTTGACTATTTTAATAAAAACACAGACTTTGACCTTAGGTTTTGACCCGTTATTACTCGATTTTAAAACTAACAAGCCTCGCGGCAAAGTAAGACATCATTCTGAGCAACTTTCGTGGTTCGCCGGAAGGCCGAAACGGACTCGAAAGTGCTCAAAACGAGCATTTAAATTCTTCACAGCAACCATTATTTTCTCAATATGCTGAATTTTACGCCACAAGTATATATCTCGTTTTATCTCTAGTTTCTTCGTTATTAGGAGTTAGAAGTTCCGTTTTATATCAAAACGGTCGTCTAATAATGCTTTATCATATTTTAAAGTCCAAAATCAAATTCATAAAATTTTGATTCTCGTTTGCCGTGCTAAACTTTCTGCACAAAATGTACCTTTTGCAAATCAAGCCAAAACTCATTTTTGACCAAAAATCTCATCTAAAATACATCTAATATGACATATAATTTATACTTAACCCACTCAATCATTTTATAAATTTGATAAACTAATCGGCGCAAGATCTAAACGATTTCATCACATGCACGCATCAAAACTAATTCAAATCGTAAAACAATCAAAGCAAGTATAATGGAATACTTACAAACGCTCAATAGAGCTAGTAGAAAAATAGATCGAATAATTTATCGGACTCTTCCTTGTTAATTGTTGATGTCGTGGCCAAACCAAGACCAAAAACCCAAAACCAAATCGATCTAAGACTTCAAGAGAATCTAATCCAAGTCAAGGCTTTACCCAATGCTTGTTTTAAGATCAATAACCAAAACTAAGACACCCCTTTGTGTCTTAGCCGTGGTTCGAAATCAAAGAACAAAACCAAACCAAAACTCGAACCAACCCAATATGATAACAATCAAATAAACCACACCCTTGTGGTTTCTTGCATGTCTATTTTTATTACATGGATGATCAAGTTATAACCTCCTAAGTATTATTTGGTTGCTAGAAAATCAAAAACACCAAAGGGTGTTTACTTGGGTGCTCGGCCAAACCACAAAAAGAAAGGGGGAAAGGAAAACAACTTCAACTTGGTTCTTGGTTAATGCTAAACCATTTTTGAGAGATGTTCGAGTGTGTTTTTGAGATCAAACTAGAAAAATGGTGAGAGTATGTGTGTTTCTATACTCGGCCGAACCCAAAGAACAAGAGGGAAGAGAGCAAAGTGAACTATGTATGTTTTCTTGGTTATAGGAAGGGTTTTAATCAATCTTGGAAGCAACCATGGAAATCATTGTGCATGTATGGGAAAAACAAATTTGGTGGAGTGTGTTTGTGTGCTATAGCCGATCGGCTATATGGGCTAGAAAGGCTCATCATTAAAAAAAATTTGATTTATTTACTAGCAATATTTCTTTTGTAGACATTTAATAAAAATGTAGCTTGTACCCAATTAAATAAAACGCGAGCCTTAAACGCAAGCTTTGGTCAACGGGCAAAGAACAAAGACGACAAGGTCCAAAAATAATAATTTACGGTCAAGAAAATAATAACGAAGTGCGTCGTAGATTTTTACGATGCTCAAAACGATTAACGAACGTGCGGTCAAACGGCGACTCGCACAACGTTAAAAATAAATATTTCAAATTTCCGTTCACAATAAAATACAAAAATAATTAATTACGAAAAATAAAAATTTAAATGTCGACGTTCGCTTACGAAAAACTAGTAAAATAATAATAATGACGTCGAATCGCGATCGTCATACACGTCGTGAAACTCGGGTTGTTACATTCCACCCACCTTAAAGGAGCGCCATCCCGGTACTCGTCTTATCGTTCGTTCATGGCATGATGGCTTCTCGTCATCGCGCATGCTCGTACGTTCTCACTTAAACAAAAGATGTGATTTCTACTCGCTTTGACTATTCTGGATGGAAAGTCAGTCAAAACAAAGGGTAATTATACCAACAAAATAAAAATACAATCGTGGAGGCTCTTATCATAAGAGGCAAAACAAGTACGAAAATATATTCAACAAAACCAGATCACGTCGTTCTAACTTTTATAGTCGCGCTCATCATAAGACACAATATACGTCGCGGAATATATCCGATTAAAATAATTATTACATCGTTCTCACCAGAAATTTTCTAAAATGGGTGATTGATCCAAACTTAGTTGGGGATCATAAAAACAACAAAACCAAGCGCACCTTGCTTACCAAAACCAAGACCGAAACTTACGTCGTTAATTAAATTAAAACATACGTCGCTATTTAAAACCAAAATAGGCGTTAATAATCAAAACTGGTATGTATTTATATCATTATCCAAATCAAAATACTCATCATTATCCAAAACTAAAACACACATGTCATAGTCACGTGCAATACGCAAGGTACGGTCATATTGTAACACCCCCAAACTACGATACACAGCGGAATACAACATTTTGGGTGCTACTTCATAATACATGCACACGAGTCCCAGTAAACGTTCAAAGATACGTTTATAAAACAAACTTTATTTCATTTATTAGAAAGATCAGAGTTACATAAGTCCCAAATGACAGTAGATAATTCTACCATTACAAGTCTTAGTACGACTTTCATTTCTAAAACATTGTTTTTATTAAACGATACTATTCATCGAGACACCGTCCTTGATATCCGCGTTCCGTCCCATCCAAGCCATCAACAATACCTAACCTGAGATACAGGCTTAAAAAGGTCAACAAAACGTTGAGTGAAATCATAGAGTTTGCAAATAACAGTTAGAACGCATATTTGGTTCAACAAAACATATAACATTGCTTGTAAGACAAGTTATAAAAATATTGATTTCTAACTAAATGAGCCCATGTACCGAAACTTAACACATTCATTCCCACAGGACGAAATAATGTCCGAGAAGTATGCCACTTCTCCTAATACTAAGTACAAAATGTCCGTTTGACAAGGTGGTCACAAATGATTCTGACCCCGGACAGGGTTGTCAAACCCAATAAATCTATTTAATGCATTAGCGTTCACCTACAACACATGGTAACTAACGGTTACACAACAAAAAGGCATATACTCAGTAGTGAAGGAATCATATTCAAGTATCAAAAACAGTTTGCGTTCGATTTCACAAAACAAGCAATATATCCCCCTCGCGGAGTTAAAAACATTGAAAACTTTAAAATTGAGGCTATGAACTCACCTTGATCCAAGACGACGGTCGATTAATCAATTGTTTACCATAATTTATTTTAAAAAAAATATAAAAACAAAAAACCGATAGCTATCTTTCAACAACTAGACCTTATATTTCAAAAAACCAACCAAGTATCCCCACTCGCGGTTTAAAAAGAAAAGAAGAGAAAAAAAAAAAAAAATAAAAAAAACATTTAGAAAAAAATCTAAAAAATAAAGCAGAGGCTTATGAAACTCACCTGTGATTCGAGATCAAGCTGAAGATTGTCAGACTAATCTCGAAACAATCCACATCAAAGTCTAAGAACCGTTCCACGTCCTATAAATTAACGTCGCTCGATTACTATATACCGAAAAGTATAATCAACGATGCTACATCGGTAGTCACAACAAAATATTAAATGATATATAGTAAATATACTTTAATTCATACATGTGATAAAAAAACCAAAACTTTTTTTATTTTTGCCGCCCTAGATCCTAAAACCCCACAATATTAGGCTTACGATCATTCCTTCAATTTTAAGAAAACTTTCTATCTTTGAGAAAGTTACTATTTTTCGGAAATGACTAGTTTTATAGTAAGTCTTTTTAATTCATTTAAATTATAAATAAGTTACTTTCAAAATAATAAAAAATTAAGATAATTTTCAATTATATTTTTTATTTTTGATATAATTTTTTTAATAATTTTTTTTTTTTTTTTAATTTTTTTTTTTTTTTTTTTTATTTTTTTTTTTTTTTTTATTTTTTATTTTTTTTTTTATATATAAATAAAAAACATAAATTTATATTTTTTTATTTATCTCTTGAACCCTCGGCATTCAATTTTTGTTAATAATTTACTCAGTATCGATATAATTTGATAATTGATAGATTACAAAAAGTGTCTAACTCTAAAATTATTTTTAGAATCTACCACGCTCGTACCCATCGATAATATAAAATATCCTTAATGCTCAGATACATAATAGCGTTTACTTACAAATTTATTATATACCTCCACAACGAAGTTTAAACATATTAACCCTTTGGACATTTAAAAAAAAAGATTCACCGCTAGACCTTTGGTTTTGACTTTGACCTTTGACTTTTCACAAGACACATATTATTAAATGATTAGTCAAAAAAAAAATCTAGACCCCTCCAAACGACCCGTCAACATCACATTTTCAAGATTCGGAACCAAAAAAAGCTTTTATGTAAAAACGACATTATGCACTGTATCAACCGGACAACTTTTATTAGAATTAGTCGAGACCACAAAAACTCGACGAAAATGACCAAAAAGCCCTGCAAGTTTCATGCATGAAAACAATTTATTGATTATTTTAATAAAAACACAGAACAATAGACCTTAGGTATTAAAACCCTTTATAATATATATTTTTTTTAATTGATATTAAGGTTTAAAAAAAAAAAACTTACAAGACCCTCTGCGCCGGCACAAGTAAAACAATCATTCCGAGAGCGTAAAACAAACTTTCCATGCATTGCCTGAAGGCCGAAACGGACTCGAGATAAAAGAAAAAGGCTGCAAAACAAGCATTTAAAATCCCCTGACGAGCAATCCATTATTTTCCTCAATATGCTGAATATACCATCCAAAAGTATATAAATCTCGTTTTAAGCTCTAGTATCTTGTTAATAGGAATTATTAGAAAGTCTCGTTTTATATCAAAACGATCGTCTAAGAATGCTTTAATCATATTTTTAGGTCCAGACAACATAAATTCATGAACTTATTGGGAGAAAAAACAAAGAGGATTCTCGTTTGCCCAAATGCTAAGCTTTCTGCGACAAAATGTACCTTTTTTTTTTTTGCAAATCACCCAAAAACAGCTCAATTTTATACCAAAAAGCTCATCTAAAATACATCTAATAGTAGACCTATAATTAATAACTTAAACACCACTCAATCATTTTATATAACATTGATTAACTAATCGGCGCAAGATCTAGACGATTTCATCACATGCGCGCATCGAAACTAATTCAAATCGTAAAACAATCAAAGCAAGTATAATGGAATACTTACAAACGCTCAATAGAGCTAGTAGAAAAATAGATCGAATAAAAAATGCTCAATAGAGCTAGTAGAAAAAATAATCGTATAATATCGACACTTTCCCTTTATAAGGTTCCTACTGTATAGTCGCTATCATGATACTTGGGGGTGTGTTTTTTGTAATTGGGGGGTGTTATTTTTGGAATAATTTTTTTATTTAAATTTTATTTGGGGAGGGGGAGGAAGAGGGGGGGTCGCTGAGGGAGGGGAAGGTGTGGGGAGGGGGAGGGGTAAGGAGCGGGGGAGGAGGGGATGGGCTTTTTTTTTTATTTATAGAATTTTTAATTAATAGGAGTGTATGTGAGGTTTGTTGGCTGAGTTTTTGGTTTTATCTATAGTATTTTGTGAAAAACTATTTTTTTTTTTACTAATATTATTCAACTCTAAAAAATAATAAGTTGGGAACGCATTAACAAAACCAGGATGTTACCTTCATATTGACCCACTCCCAATTAATCTTTTATTTTAACATAAAGTAATGAATTAAAATGCGAAATATAAAATATTCAAAAAAGTCTCAGGCATGGGTAATAATCAAGGTGTGAATTGTTTGTGGACTTAAAAGAAAGAGTGGCATATGAATAAATCATATTAAATTAGACAAACGAAACAGTAGCTTTTAATTAATAAAAAATATTGAGTGAAGGGAATGTTATGGTGAGATATGGGTGGTCTTTTTGTTGAGAGACAACACTAATGTTTGTGAATAATTAATTCTAATATTCATTAACAATACAATAACAAGGGAGTAAAGAAAGTAAAATTATATAAAGTGTACTGGAATGGGATTGTTTCGTCATCATGATTCTTTTCTTATTTTTCTAATTACCTTTGTTTATCATTTTCTATAATACGGCTTTTTTGTTTTCCTAGTTTTCGTTCTTATCCTTATCTATCTATACTTCTGATAGTATGATTTTTTCGCCCTTTTTCCTTGGTTCTTATATTTCTCTTTCACATTTAATTGGTATTTCTAAATTCATAAACCCAAAAATATCCCCCCCAAACCATTCCTTTTCAAAAAATAACTCTCACGAATCTTTTCTTATAACAACCATCATATTTTATTTTATTGTATTTTTTTTTCTCTTTCCCTTCTTTTTTTTTTACCCCTCTACATTTGGGTGATATCACATATAAATCTTAAAACCAGTCACAATCTTCACATTACACTCAATGTTATATTTCAGAATAAAAAAAATAAAACAGCAATAAATCAGCGTTTCACAAAAGCACAAATTTATCGGTGCACTAACAATATGTACGCCCTGTCCCCTTAAAATCTTAAATCTTCTCAATTCTAACAATTTTTCAAAAACACGCAATTAGTATCAAGAGACTACTTCCCCTGCCAACCCAGAAACTCGTATAAATAGACCAAAAAACATATAATGAATCAAATTAAACTTATTTATACTAAAACATTCGTTCTTAACCACCATTATAAAAACATCAGACACATACTAAACAAAAGACAACGCGACACTCACCAGACTAGACTCGAAAAAATAAACCATTAAGAAAGTACAACAAAATTAATCAAAACTCCCCTACTCATCCCCACCAAGCCCCAAAAACCCCCAGACAAAAAACTACTCCGCAGCCACGTACACGTCAAACACATAACAGACTTCATGAACAACAGACACAAATCAAATTCCAAGACATCAAGCGAAACAAAATAATCCAACTTCAAGGCTTTACCCAAATTCTTGTATTAATACATTCAATAACCAACACTAAGACACCCTGTTGTATCTTAGGCAGCGATTAGGAGGGATCGAACCCCAGATAACAAAACCAAACCAAAACTCGAACCAACCTATAATTTTAACAATCAAATAAACTACACCCTTGTGGTTTCTTGCCTGGTTCGAACCCCCAACCAAAACCAAAAACCTCTTTTTGTTTCAATAAAACTCAACCTCTCATAAACCTCATTGCATGACTATTTTATTACAATGGATTAATCATAGCTTTATAAACCTCCTAAAGTATATTTGGTTTGCTATGAAAATCAAAAAACACCAAAGGGTGTTTGCCTGGGTGCTCGACCGAACCACAAAAAGAAAGGGGGAAAGGAAAAAAACTTCCACTTGGTTCTTGGTTAATCCTAAACCATTTTTGGAGGATGTATGAAAATGTTTTTTTGATATCTAACTATAAAGAAATGGTGGAGGAAAGTGGTTTATTCGTTGGTTGTGTTTTACTCTCCTCTTCCTAACATTACTTGGCCGCAAGGGAACAAGAGGGATGAAGCAAATGAAAAACTATGTGGTTTTCTTGGTTATGAGAATGGTTTTAATCAATCTTGGGAGCTGCAACCATGGAAAATCCATTGTGCATGTAGGGAAAAAACAAATTTTTTTGTCTTTTTGTTTATGGGGGGGTGGGGGGGGGGGGGGGGAGGGATGGGGGGGGGGTGGGGTTTTAGTTTTTTTTGGGGGGGGAGCGAACGGGGTGGGGGGGGAGGGGGGGGGTGGGGGGGGGAGGGGGGGGGTGGGGGTGGGAGGGGGAGAGGTGGAGAGTGGGGGGGGTGCTGGGGGGGGGCAGGGTGTTCAGTGTGTTTTGTGTGCTATAGCCGATCGGCTATATGGGATAGAAAGGCTCATCGTTAATTTTTTTGATTTATTTACTTGCAATATTTCTTTTGTAGACATTTAATAAAATTGGTTATAAGGTGAGGAGATGATAAAGGGGCTCTCTCATTATTTCATTATGCTCTTGATAAAAATAGTACCTAATTCGAACATGTCATTCCTACCAGACTAAAATTAAAGAAAGAGAAATAAAAAAAATAAAAAATAAAAAAAAACAAAAAAAAAAAAAAAAAAGAAAAAAAAAAAAATAAAAAATAAAAAAAAAGAAAAAAAAAAAAAAATAAGAATATTGACCCCCCCCCCCCACTTCCCCCCCCCCACAACTCCCGCCTAACCACCCCCGCTTCTTTCGAACACCCCACCGCACGCACCCCCGCCCCACGCCCCCCCTCACTTCTCCCCACTCTTAAACCGCCACGCCCCTCCATTACCCGCCGCCCCAGCATCACCCCACCCAAACTCATCCCCCATCCCCCCGCCCCGCGCCATAGCACCCCACCATCTTGGCCCGCCCCCGTCCCACACCCCCCATGTAGCCTGCACCCCTGCATCCCCACCCCCCCCCCTCCACTAACGATGAACTCAAGTCCCCCCAAAGCCTCCCCCCCTCCAATGTTAAGACTAGATAGTATCCCCCCCACTCCACCCCCTGACCCCCTCCCACACCCCCACACCGCTCCCACGAACAACCCCCCTTCGACGTACCCTACAGCCCCAAAAAAATACTACCACCCCGATAACCCCAAAAAAGCCACCACCTCATTCTTGCCTCCACCGCCCCCCACCCCCCACCGACGACACCAACCCCCCCTCGGCCACCCACGCCACGCACCCCCTCCCATAAAAAAACCAATGCAGCACCCCCCCCCCTCCCCCAACCCACACCCCGACACCCGACGCCACCCTACCCCTCATACTCCCTACACACCCATCCCCCCCCCGCCCCACTCCCCCCCCCCCGCATAACCCAACGAACCCACCCCCCCACCCCCATTCTCCCACCCCCCACCGATTCCCCCCCCCCCCACCCCCCCCCCCGTCCCACAACCACGACCTAAACCCCCTCAGCCGCCGCTACCCAGCCCCCCACCCCCACCAAACGCGCCTCTCCCCCCCCTCCCCAAGCCCCCACCTCCCCCCCAAACCCCCCCCCCCCCCCACCCGCTCCACCTCTCCCCCTCCCCCCACCCCTCGCCCTCATCACCCCCCTCCCCCCACCCCACCCCCAACCCCACCCTCACCCACCCCCTCTCCCAACCCCTCTATCAAATTGACTCCCCCATGACCCCTTCCCACCTCCTACCGGCGATTCATCTTCTCTTACCACACTCACTCACCAAACCCAAAGTCTCAAAATACCACCACCCCCCCCCACAACCCACTCCCCCACTCCACCCAACAACACTCTCTAGATCTACTTATAATATAAAATTAACCGTAGCACACACAGGGATAAAATACACCGACCTAAATAAACAAACCCCAACACATCACGCTCCTTGCCTCAAAACCAGCGACTTCACACGCCACCACCACCACCCCCCCCTCATAAACTCCTCCAGCAGAGCGCCCCTCTCCCAGTATACCCCCCAAAACCAGATCCCCACCCCCCACCCCAAACCAACTCACACTATCCAACTCTACCCCCCCCCACAAAAGGCCCCGTACCCGCCTACCTACCTTCGTTCGTTCCCCCCAACATCTCAATAACCCACCCCCCTCAAAAAAACACCAAAAGACCACCCCGACATTCCCCCCAACCCTAAAAACCCCGCCTCCCCCCTATTTTTACGATGCTCAAAACGATTAACGAACGTGCGGTCAAACGGCGACTCGCACAACGTTAAAAATAAATATTTCAAATTTTCGTTTACAATAAAATACAAAAATAATTAATTACGACAAATAAAAATTTAAATGTCGACGTTCGCTTACTAGAAACTCGTAAAATAATAATAATGACGTCGAACTCGCAATCGTCACACGCGTCGTGAAACTCGGGTTGTTACACATATACCATATTAAAAGCCAAGATTGGCGCGAGGGAAAACAAGTTTTGTGTCATATTATGATTGAATCATGATAGAGTAAAAAGTATGCTTTAAGGTATGAAAGCAAGCTATATGCGCCATAAATGGCCTTTCAACTAGTTGGCTACCAGCTGGAGTTCAACTCCCAGCTAAAAATAAGACGGTTATGACGTATCAAAATGTTTTTCCAACAACACTGTTGGGATGAATCAATCAACCACTGAGTGGTTATGTACTAATCGAGCACTCCTGCTCATATTTATAGTCAAAACGATTGGCTTAGTAATATGAAAAAATAAGACAAAAAGGTGACTGAAATATATGTTGACTTAGTTTCTAGTAGCGAAAGAATGAACGTCTCTATATGTTGTGCATACGTAGTCCATCTGCTGCTCGTCTCGAGCTCTAAATCAAAATCTATCAACATTTGTCTGAAAATTAAAATACTAATATTTGCTAGGGTCTTCGTCCGAATCGTATAATATACAGGAAGGTAAGGGATGTGACTTAGTGACCGCGTCGTGGCGAAAACAAAGACGTGCTTAGTTTATCAGGTCATTGAGTGATAAAGATAAAGAACATATGTAAAATGACACATTGGACTATAGGACGAACATGAATGCATGAAATATGAACGCACACGACCAATGCAACTTCAGGTGACCTTATGCATGACTCCACCAAACACAATACTTGGTAACTATTCTTGATATTCCATGATTCTACCTGAATTAGACAGAGTTGATCAAGTTCCGTCTAATTAAGGTCAAATGATGCAATGTCTGGAATAGTCAACTCCTATCATGTTCGGTGTTTTATAAAAGTACTTTTTGGTTATAGTTGCAATTTTTAGTTTTTGAAAAAAACAGCATTCACTATAACTACAGCTCTGATACCAAATCTGTAACACACTGCTAAAACGGAAACACAAAGTGTGACAGCTCAAGACACAAGCATATGGCAATAGTACAACACCGTAAATTAATTTGAAAGATATAGTACAATAATACCATAATTGTCTTCGCTGAACATTGGCATTTAAAGGAAATTTTTAAGTTCATAAAAGCTTCTTCTTGACATTATAAAGTTTAAAAGAGACGACACGAAAAGACCATGATGTAATGCCTTCATAAGAAAACTACTGACGATCAGCTGATATGCATGAGAAAACGGGTCACCTATGAAAATAGTTGGTAAGTACACGGGTTTATGAAAATGTATTAAAAACCTATTTATAGATAAGTCCTTATGGCAAGAGTCATGTGAATCTATCCTATTACAAGTCTCGCCCATACAAGATTTGTAATAAATATATATTCACCTACTCTTCCATGATAAAGAACAAGTTTCAAAAATATAATTTATAAAAGAGGACATCATGGCCAGAGTCATATAAATTTATCCCAATACAAGTCCCGCCCATACAAGACTTGTATTGTATAAATTTACAAACAATTCCATGATATAAGACATGTCCGATAATAGAAAGTCTAAATGTTCTGAGCCACTTGGTTAATATTAAAGTAAAATATCCAAGTAAAATGCACATGCATAAAATATAGTGTCAATGCACAAATGAACGACTGCCCCTATATATAAATATTATGCAAATTTCTAAACAGTGGAACGAGTGGTTGGCCGACCTCTAATAGCGTTATCCTTAATATTTACACTCCTGAACAGTGGAGCGCACAAAGTACGTATGGATTGGGTAAGAACATAATCCCAATGGGGAACATAAATAGGTGAGGGGATACGAACAATATCCCACACACGTAACACTATATCTATGCACATTACGTATTCACACAGAATTCGCAAAGTCTTGTTTTAATAAATGTCACATGTATTAGAAATATAAAACGTGAAGTCTAATAATAACCAATTATTGCATATTATAAATATAATATGTGATGTCTAACAATGTACAAATCATATGTATACCATAAGATAATACACAAAGTCTCAATTTAGTAAAATCATACATATACAAAAATACTACGCAAAGTCATAATATGGAAAATGACAAATTTAATATAAATCAATTCATAGTATGCAATAAATCCCAAAATAGAGAGCAGTAAAAGGAGGATCTTGCAAATACTCAAAAGCGTTTATCAAGTTCAAAAATAGTCCAAATAGCTTAAAATGTCTAAATAGTCCAAAAAGTTCATAAAGTCCAAATAGTCCATGATGTGTCATTGTTCGTAGGTAATTTATATTATCAAGTTTAATAATATATATTTTTCCAACTTTACCTAAAAACAACACTAACGGGCAGTGTACCTGACCAGTTGCGGGTTCATTGGTTAGCAGGGTGACGATCACTAAGAGCGAATGTTAATACATAAATCTATAAGTATTTTAGTTATCTAAGTTAGTCCTAATTAATCGTATGTTAATTCTAAGTGAAAACTAACGCAAATGGAGTTTTCAGCCAGAGAGACTGGCACGAGTTTTGGTTTACTTAAACTAAGAGGACGGTGATTAACACATACAAGTCGATAGACAGAAGATAGAGAAGTGGTCAAGCCGAATGTAAGGAAAACGTATTAACCATATTTAATCTAATAAAACGCAGGTTTTAGTTTATAAGTGCAATGATTGTCTTATCTCGTTGTTGATATATCATTACTAGATTTAGGCGGTACTTCTTCCTAAACCCTAGATTTGGAAATTCTGTCACAATTAACCACATCCGCATAAAGTATTCATGGTTGATTATATTCTATCTTTGGAGACAATAATGGTGATCTTATCGAATCCTAGCTCATCAAGACTTTATTAACTTACTGTCTAACGGATCTTTATATACTAGTGGTAC
>BQNB010136709.1:0-17960 GCA_026074375.1 Tanacetum coccineum
TTTTAATGTTTCTGGAATCTTACTAATACTTTATACGTATTATCAATGGGTACTTTAATTTATATTTCCACTTTTGGTATTTAGCCGTGCCTCCGTATAATCGTGGCACAGGGCCACCGAAATCCACGAGACGGCCTTGTAGTTAATGGTGTGAAGTTTGTGTTTCACGGCCGCGATGAACGTCTAACAACTCAGACCATTGGAGTTTCAATGCTTAAGGAGGATGAATTTAGGTATTACGGTCACTTAGAATAAATTTGGTAGCTTAATAATGTGACTTATAAGACATTTGAGCTGTTATGATGTAAATGGTTCAAGACCAATAATAAAACTCACAGTACCCAACTTTGTATTGCTAAAAATAACATAACTGATATGTCTACGAGCAATGATTAGTGGGGGATCAACAATACATTCTTACAATACATGCAACACAAGTTTTTTTACCTTGAAGACCCTTCTAGATCACATCATTGGAAGGTCGTCCAAGATGTCAATCATCAAAAGATTTAGGATCGGGACATCATCGCGGACGATGCAGTTGTTATTCATGACAACATCTCATATGATCTTGCATTGATAAATAATCTGAAATATTTGGATTATATGAGCGTGAGTGGAGTTGGTCTTTCAACAGAAGTTCATTATAATCCTATTTCTCTCGTCGACGATGATGATGTTATTGATGATGATGAATATAATGTTGCTGATGTTCATAATAGTGATTATGATAGTGAAGATATATACTATGATAATGACCGTGTTGTCACTTATTGTCTTAGTGATGATTCAAATTGATTATAAATTGTAATTTGTAAAGACATTAATTTAATGAAATTATTATTTAATTTTCTTTTTGCAATTATTTTTAGTGCTTCTAATTGCTTATTTAATTTGTTGAAGTACTGGTATTTTTTATTTGTGAACTTCAATTTATATAAAATTGTTAGTTGTTTTTACAGATGGCAATGACCGATGCGAGAGGGCATGGTGAGGACAATGGCCCCCCAAATGATGGTAACCGTCCTTAGCAGCCTCCCTCCGGCTACAATAGTAAGTAATTATAAAATTATTTTACTTGAACTTCATTACTTGTAATTTGACTTTATTCACTTGAATACGATTACTTATATTGTTAATTTGTTCATTTGAATTTTAATTCGTAGACGATAAGGCCCGAATGAAGGCCCGTGACTTAACACTGAAGAGTAAGTACGGGATAATAAGAAGCGGCCGCTACCCATTCGTCTTGACCTTGTCGATCAGAAAACTGTTAATTCTGCAAGGCCCAACAACCGCGATTTCACGTGCCTCGTCGGGAACGAGATCGAAAGAGCCGTTCCTTTCTACTACGATTCTTGGGATCTCGTACCGGACACGTTCAAAACAACCTTATGGCATGAAATTGTGTGTCGAGCTTTACTCTTAATTCTCACTATGTTAAAATTTGTGAACAATATTCATTATAAAACTATTTTCTATATTGGAATTTCAAACCTACTTTGATATAGTTCCTCATCTTTTAGGGTCGTACGGTGTACAAATTAGGAAAGGGGTGGAAGCTTTGTTAAAAGAACGGTACACAGACATGAAGAGCATTCAAGGACCACATGTTTGTAAAACATGACGAGTAGAAGTAGCCGATATGGATAAGGGGGTTTCTTCAGGGAGACAAGTCTTTGAGCGAGTGGCATAAGTAATGTGATTTTGTGAGTCTAGAGAACCATGTGGCCCGGTCTCCAAAGAACAATATAAATAGGGCGAATCAGCCCCACTCTTTGAATCACGACACAAAATCCTATGTTGCTAGCAGATTTGAGGAGGCAAGTTATGATTAGTATTTGTTTGATTGTTATCATATACGCGTTTAATTGGTTTCATTATTATTGTATACTCACTTAATGCGTTTTTAGTGGGACGAGGCCACTTGTGCATTTCCGGACCTTCTTAAGCAGTTTCGTGAGAGGCATCAGCGAGGTGGAGTGTGGGTCTACAAACTTGTTGAAGTGAGATATGTAAGTAATTCTTTATAATATTTAACAAAACAAATTATCGACACAAAATACAAACACACACTTAGGAACCAAACACACGTAAACAAACACACACTTAGGAAAATGGGTTGTTTGGGATTGTTTCTTAAGCTGAAAGATGAGGTGTTTAGAACTATTTTTAAAGCTTTCCCAAACACCCCATTTTCTAGCTTCAAAAATAGTCCTAAACAAAAAATGGGGCGTTTGATACTATTTTCAAAGATGTAAAATGGAGTGTTTTGGACATCTTAAAAAACAGTCCCAATCACCCTATTTTTATCCTTTAAAAAAATCCTAAACGCCCCTTTGATTCGGCTGTCAAAACAATCTCATTTTTAGCCAAACATGTACCAATAACTAACTTTGTCGTTTATATTACACCCATTTCACCCATTTTAACTCAAACATGTATTAATAAATAACTTTGTCGTTTATTTGAGTCATGGCACCAATTTCATCTGTTTTGACCCACTTCACCCATTTTAGCCTAAACATGTACATGTTTATGCTAAAACGTATGAAATGGTTAAAACGGGTGAACGTATACTAATAGCTAACTATGTCGTTTATATTACACCCGTTATGTACTAATAAGTAACTTTATCGTTTATTTGAGTCACTACTCTAATTTCACCCGTTTTGACCCATTTCACCCATTTTAGCCCAATCATATATACATTTGGGCTAAAACGAGTCAAATGGGTCAAAACGGGTGAAACATATGTAATATAAATAAAAAAAGTTACTTATTAGTACACATTTAGGCTAAAATGGGTCAGTTATTTTTCATTTCTGTGAAATTAATTTATTTGTCTTGTGAATTACATCTACGGATGATCGTGATGTGGTAGAGCCAAGAAGGCCTAGAGACGAGGATGACTAATGAATAGATTTAGGCCCAAGTATTGGGAACCAGCTAAGGGTTTTTTCTAGAACGGGGTAGGAGGTTGTCTAGCACTTCTTCTTCGTCCGCACATTCCCCCCAACCATCGGTATCCCAAGCTGCAATGGCGAGGTGTGTGGCGACGAATCAACAATAATTTGTGATGCTATATCAACAGTTGATCGCTACAAACATCAATGTGAACCCGCCAGCACACTCGAACCCAGTCGATTTTTTCAATGATATTAAAGATGATGACCACCCCAGGTATGAGTAGTCCGAGATGTATTTGTTTAGGTTGGTTGTTGAACAATTTATGGTTTTGAACTTGGTCGTTGAACAATTTATGTTTTTTTTAATTTTGTGTGATTCGTATGTTTTAGTTATTATTTGTGTTGATTTGGAAATTATGTAAGACATGGAAGAATGGTTGTGAAAATAGGGCAGAAGACCTGGGAAAACGGCTGAAAACAAGTTGCGGGTTAAATATATGCATACTCTTTTAGCAACCACATGTGGTTGCTAATGGTGGTCGCCATTTGTTACTTGATCAGATAGTAAAGGACCTTTAGCGACCACTTTTCATCGCTAAAGATTTTGGTCAAAGAGTCAACGAACTTATAGCGAGTACTTGTAGTCGCTAAAGATTTTGTTATAAAAGTGAGTCAAAAATCAAAAAGTGAAAATGTCAAAAGCTGTCAACAGTGTAGTCACTAAAAGCAAAAAAAGTGGTCGCTAAAAATGTTGTCATATAGGATTTATAGAGATTACCTGGGAAAACGGCTAAAAACAATATGGAAGATTGGTTGTGGAAATAAGGCAGAACACCTGGGAAAACGGCTGAAAACAAGTTGTAGGTTAAATATTTGCATACCCTTATAGCGACCACATGTTGTTGCTAAAGGTGGTCGCCATGTGTTGCTTGGTCAGATAGTCAAGGACCTTTAGCGACCACATTTCGTCGCTAAAGATTTTGGTCAAAGAGTCAACGAACTTATAGCGAGTACTGGTAGTCGTTAAAGATTTCATTATAAAAGTGAGTCGAAAGTCAAAAAGTTAAAATGTCAGAAGTTGTCAACAGCGTAATTGCTAAAAGCAAAAAAAGTGGTCGCTAGAAATGTTAGCGATGAATTTAATCATACGGAATTTATAAAGACTACGTTTAGTCGATAAAGGTTTTAATTATCATATTCTGGATTTTTAGCGACTACTTTCTTAAGTAATAAAAATAACAAAAATATATATGTGCTAAGTTAACATACAAGATGTAAAAACTTACAAATATATAAGTATGTTGGGACAATTTAGTGCCCAATTGTCTTTGCCTAGATTTAAGCAAAAATTAGGCTAAGTGTTAAAGACTCGCTAATGGACATCAACGAGCAATGAAGGGCTCGTTGATGCATAGCTTCAGCGAGTAACCTTAGACGAATTCAAGTCAAAGACATCATCAAGGAAGTCGAAGATTACTTGAAGACATACTCATCAGCTGGGACTGATATTAGCTGGTATGTAGATGGAATACGCTGATGGTTTAAAAAGGGTCAGGATGTCAATACCCTGATGATCTTATTTCCCTTTGAAGATAAACAAGCTGAACTCAAGGTTTATCTCTAAGTGAAGTTTAGGCGGGATAATTCAATAATGCATAATGGCGGGACAAAGTGTCCTATGAATTAAAGCTTGTGTAAGGTACGAGTTGGTAAAAGAAGTGGATAGTTGGCATGACTCTTCACTATAGTATGGGCTGGATGTTTTCAAGAATTGGCGTGCATTAAATGCAGTCGTACTTCCTCCACAGGAATCTTGACACGTCCTAACTACCTCCACTGATAAGCAACCTCGTATCACTATAAATATGGAATTTCTTTAGTTGCAAATGCTATCACTTTATCTATTGTCGTTATTATAAGCATTTACTTCTTTGTCAAATTTAGGTGTTGTTTGTTTATTAAGAGGCTCTGAATCTGAATCTGATTCTGTAACCTTTGCCTTTTTTGTGTTCTGAATATTTTATTAATAGTCCCTTGACTATTTGACTTTTGTCAGTTTATTCAGATTTTATACCGTGTTAACGGTGGTGATTTTATGAGATATGTGATGATTTGAGGTTTATTGTGATTAATAATAATAATCCTTTTTGAAAGGTATTATTGTGTTATGTGTATTCCGGGTGGTTTGACTCGTGAATTTTGAGAAATGCCGAAAAACGAGTCTGACACGTCCGTTAATGTCCAAATTGAATTTTGAAGGGTTTAAAGTGTAAATATGGCAAGTGAATACCCTAAGTTAATGGAAAAGTATTTTTAAGGTGAATAAAAATGCTTTTTAACTTTGGAGTAAATGTTACGGTTGAGTTTTACGAGCTTTTAAGTGATTTCGACACGAAAAGAAATGCCCGAGACTCCCTTGGATCCCTTGGCCGGTTATGGGAAGGATAGGGAACAACATGACTAGTTTTTAGGAGTTGTGTCTAAGAGATGTACACATATATGCTTCCACTAGAATTATTTTCATCATAATCCATTTCATTTACAAAAAAATAAAAACACACACTTCTCTTGTGTGTGTATAGTTCGTCCGCCACCTACAACACACACACACACACACACACACTCATAATTTTTAAATTTTGATCAAGAAAACAAGAAGACATAAATATTTGGGGTTGATTCTAGTGTTTGGTTATTCATTTAAATAACCTTTGGGTTGTCCGGTTCGTGTCGAAATCTACAAATTTGAAGATTTTCTTGTAAGTTTTCAAATTTAAATTTTGTTTATCCTTTTGGGTTTATTTTGATGCATAGATGTTAGTTGTACAAGTTGATCGTTGTAAAAATTGATTTTTGGAAGCGAAATAAAAGAAAAGGGTGTGTTTGGTTCGTGTAATAAAAGAAAGAAAAAGAGGGTTTTTGTAGTTTTGATGTTGTGATCGTGATGGTTAAATAATATATGATGCTAGAATGCTTATTTTTGATAGTAGCTTGTATTCGGGCTAATTTTTAAGCTATTTCTTGGCTTATATAGGCTTATATGCCAGGTATACTTTTTCAAAATCACTAAGTGATTTTGATTATTTTTGTGTTATGGCATATGTTGTGGACTATTATTGAGGCTTATGGTAGTAACCAAAAGCGAACGTAGCTTTATAACTTATTTTCAAGCTTAATATACGTATTTTTGGAGTTTATGGACTCACAGCCCAATAAGTCTGTTTGAGTCGCGGCTTAATGGAGGGCTTATTGTGGTCCAGATTATTTCTACATATAAGTATCTTACATTATATATAAGTGGATATCATAATGATGACTCAACAACAACCATGCCACATCATCATTAAACATTGTCATCTCATCTTGAATTTTTAGCCACGTGAGCATATATGAATTCCACATAAGCAACATTCTTGTCACATATTTATTTTGCAATTGTCACATATACATTTAAGAAGCCACCTATGCAACAAGTAATACAACATATGCATTTAAGAAGCCACCTATGCATAATTAATATGACATGGCACCAAATTAATGAAATCCAGAAAATATTTAAAAATTTGGTCACTTGCAAGATTCAAACATGGGTTATTTGCTACACAAACAATAGACTCAACCCACTGAACTCAGCATAAGTTGTGTTAGTCAATTAAAAAACAAAATTGTCATTGTTTAATAACAAACTATTTGATAAATTTCGGTATTTATTATTAGCATTTACCATTTAAACCCGTTTTGACTTGCAAAGAATGGAAATATTAATTATGCCATTAATATGTTTAATTTAAAAACAAGATTTCAGTTTTAGTTTAGAGAAATGATTTAGCCCATTAATACTTATTAAAACTAGCTACAAACAAGTCAAATGAATTGATACCTAATTAAGATAAGTTATATAAACTTTGAATGTAAATCCCTACAAACAAGGAAAACAATTCGTCACATTTAATGAGTTAACTAAAATTTTGGGAACAAAAACGTATTAAAAAAATCCTTTAAAACTTTCTTACATTTATAGAGTGTGAATTTGAAAATGTCAACGGAACAAAAACGTTTTAAAACAATCCTTTAAAACTTTCCTAATTAAAATCAAACCAATCAGATATCAATCACCATAAAACGTTTTAAAACAATCCTTTAAAACTTTCCTAATTAAAACAATCATAATTAAATTAAAACAATCCTTTAAAACTTTCCTAATTAAAATCAAAAACATTTTAATTATATATAAAAGGGAAAATTAAAAACATTTTTCAACACATTAAATCCTTAACCAATAATTAAAATAAAAAACGTGGTATATAAGAGTGGAAAATTAGAAAACACCATTTTCACAACATGTATATGTTACATCTTAACCATGAACATTCCTGCAGTATAAATAAGTCTTATCTATTTCATTAAATTCTGATTTTAGTTTATTAAATTTGAAATCAAAAAATGTGGATAATTTTATATTTGAAGAACGTGAAGAACGAAGTATCTGGCTAATGGATCATAATTAAGATCCGAGTCAAAACTGAACGCTTTCCACTCAAAAGTACTTGAAAAGTACACATGGTAAAGTCTGTTCTTACTCTATATGTATTTAAACTTCAAAAAAAAATAATCATCTAAAAATTATACCATATTTATTTATTCAAGAGTTAATCTCTCTAATAGACTGCACGGCCATGAACTAGGCCACAATACCTACCAAGATGGATTCAAAAACTAGTATGGATGGGCAGTACTCACAAAGCTAACCATATTGGTTTATTTTTGGAAAGTACATCCTTTTTCATATTTCGTGTTTCACTTGCATATTTCGTAATTTGATAATGGCTAAATATTGTGTTAAGATCTATCCACATGGTTGTTCATCAATCTAATTTCATATAGAGGCATTTGGTCTCGGACTTGATTTGAGGTATTTTTTGCTACTTTTAGCATTTGAGTTATGAATTTATAATACTAATAGCAGATCTTTATAAAAAATTTAATGAACATGCTGCAGCTTATGGGATACCGATGGTTGCACAAAGAATAGTGGACATGTAGATGTACATTATGTAATGTTATGAGTATGATTAAAGAGTTGTCATTGCTAAATTTGCAAGTAAAAGATGTAAAGTTTGCTTATGAGGATAATGTTGTGAAGATAGAGGAAACTAAAAAAATCCGAGTTTGGCGTGCAAGAAAGTATAATAGTAGACAGAGTGTACCCAATTTTAATGAAGGTTGATTTCACATCTCAGTCTCTGAAACAGGTTTAAATTGATTGATTTTGTCCTTTGTTTTAAATTGTGGTGACAATTATAATTTAATACATAATCACTTTGTATGATTGTTAGTTTTTTAGTTGTTAGATATTAGCCAAATATAAAATAATAAATAGAGATTGGTTCCTTTGGGTTTTTGCCCTAGATGTTATGTTTATTGCATCTATTTTTTGAACACTTAATACATTAACTTAAACCATAATAAAACCCCTTTATTCAAATTAAAAAGTCAAAATTCTACCTATATTCTCATTTTATGTCCTAGGATTTCAAATAAGATTTGTTCGGATGGTTATAGAACGTGTTTAAGGATTTTTGACAGGCAAAAGAAACTTCAATGTTAAAAGCTTTAAGAGAATCTACCGCAGAAAATGTTGGGATTACTAACTATGCTTTTTAATCCGACGTTCACCAAGTGCTTGGCCCCAAATGAGCAATGTAAGTCCCTTATTTGTATTAGTTGGAAGCTACTAGCTAGGCTAATATAGTAGATTTAGAAGATATGCCAAGACCATTAATGTTTTGCGTTCGTCTCTAGCAAACTAATAATCTACTTCACATAGGTTTCTTAAAACTGCTTCAAGGTGACGTTAGAGGTGACAAAATAGGCTCGACTTTCTTCTTAGATTTTGTTTGCAATAAAGAGCTTGGTTTTGGTAGGAATGCTTTATTTGGGGAGTTACGATGGGTGCTAAGTATATCCTTTGTCAAGGTAAATATACTAAGTAACAACAATATATGTTTATAAATTTGAACGTTTATTGCTAAAGTTAAGACCATTTCCAAGAGTGTTTAGTTTATGAGTAATTCCTTATATATCTTATGTTTCTTCTTGCTAATAATCCTTTTTCAAGGTTGTGAGTAATCAATGGTTATAGCAAGCCTCGCTACCAAAGTTAACCAGAGAAAGAATGCATTATAGATAATGCTTTATATGCATCTGACTGGGTCGTCTAATCTATGCTATCAGCGCTTGATTTACTTATGGACACTAATAAGAAAGCTAAATTTAATCAGCAGCCAAATACGTTGACATCTCAACCTGAGTTTTCGGACGTAACTGAATTTGGTAAAGAAGGCCGGTAGCAGTGACCCGGTATGTTTGTCAGATGATGATTAAGTAGCGATTGTATTATTGTGACTGATAATTGTATGTGTACCATGGCGTTATCTTAAGAAACTACTCTTTAGAGAAAAGCTTATACTGGATAACTACTAATGAAAATCTTAGATTATTTTTATAGACACAATTACCATGACTTAACCGTTGTTGACCAAGAAGGTTTGTAATAAAATTTGTCTTAGATGTAACAGATTATGAAAGTTCCCTCTTTAAATACTTTAACATAGAAACTAATTTAACATGGAGCAACATAAGTTGTGGGTAATTGAACTACATTTTATGAGTCACGGAAATAATGTGAAAAGTATCAAGAAAAAATGTTTTAGAAATGCATTTTTTAAATATTCGATTGATTAAAGGATTAGGTATTTAAAAACTAAGTATTACTCTTACAATCTTCCTGAGTAAATTTGTATGCATATTTACCATGTTATTCTTCTCATTTTCATGATTCATACTTAATGGTGCTTTAAAATGTATGCTTAGAGTTTTGATAAACCTTGAACAACTTTGTGTATAAAGAAGCTTTATTTCACATTTGAATCAAAAACATATACTTTGTAATGACGGATAATTTATTAAGTGTTATTTCCTCTTATCGGATTACCACTCATTTCTTTTTATTCGCTATTCACTCTATAAAATTTTCACGTTGTTCGTAATTCGTTAACCATTACTTAATTTTTCACTTGGATACTCACAAAGCGAGCCCGCCCATCGGGCGGGCTTTGCAACTAGTATACTTATATATGAAAATGGACCATGGTTTTGAACTTAAATAGTATTTTGGACTTATAAATGTCCTAATGGACCCTTGTTGGATAAGTGATATTTGGTCATTTTGAGAGTTTTGGTGGACTTTTTGAAAGCGAAATGTATTTACGAAGTGATATTGATCGTTATTTTAGGGAAAACGTTTTGGTGAACGTTAAAGTTTGAGATTTTGGAATTTTGTCGAAAAGTGTCGAATTGTGAAAAGTGTTTGGAAATTAAGGTTTGAAACCTTGGAAAAACGTTGTAAACACGTACGGGTCATGTCGAAATTTCGTAAAAAGTTTATACTTAGAAATTTTACTTAAAACATGATTTTTGATTTTTAATAATAAAATATTATTTTATTATTTTATTTAATTAATAAATTCACTAAAAGACGAAAAAATATAATTTTTCTCGAAACTTTCCTAAGGTGTTTGTTGTGATTAAACGTGTCGTTTTCAATCAAGGAATGATTATTTTGAAGTGATTAAGGTGTACCGAATGGACTTGTCGAGATATATTTATAATTAATAATTATAAATATTTATTATATTACTTATCTATTTACGCTAAATAGTATAAGTATGTATTATCGGAGAATGAGATTGATATGATTGTGGAGATAAGTCGTCAACCATCACACCACTAAAACTGTTTTGGGTAATTGTACAACGCGTCTAAACTCTATGCATCAAACGTGAAGATTGTTTTGGAAGTGATTGATTAAAATGAGACATTAACTGGACTAGGTCGTGTGCGGGCGTCGTTGCATTTGCTTGTGTAGTAGAAGTTGGTTGCTAAAGGCTTGCTTAAGGTGAGTTCTCGTAGCCCCACTTTTTACTGTTTTTCCGTTGGGGGAAAATGATACTCAAATGTGTTTTGAAATGTTTTGAATTGATCTGTGCGAAATGTGGTTTTGTTTTTGGGACAAGATATGTGCTTATGACTGTTATGTGAATATTATGTGTTGATTTACTTGCATGTACTGTGTTTGGCATGGCAAGGTTCTGTGTGGTACTTGTATGTACTGTGTTTGGCATACAAGGTTCTGTGTGGTACTTGCATGTACTGTGTTTGGCATGCAAGGTTCTGTGTGGTACGCCCTAATATAGTGCTCCAGCTGGTAGGCCCTTTAGGTGCGTTAGTGATTTGGGAGTTGCGACTCCGGATTTATTATTGGATGTTGAGATATGACTAGCGGGGATGCTATGTCTTGGATTGTTAGCATATATTCACTGTCATATAACACTATTGTCCATTGTTGAAATATTGGCACAGCTTTTGGGTTTAAGGTCAAACCTACGAGCTCACCAACATTATTGTTGACGTTTTCGAGTATCATTTTCAGGTGAAGTGAAAGAGGAATAGTTTGGTGATTAATAGCAGACTTAGAAGTATCCCGTGTGGAATTTCGTTTGAAGTCTTGCTTGCTTGTTGTTTAATTTTAGTATTTGGAGATTTTGGATTAAATTTGGTTATGGTCCCCTGCGAGGGCATATGAATAAATGTAAGAGATTTGTAGATTTTAGTTGCGATTTGGGACATCACTTGAGTTTGTTCAAGGTTGATAGTCTTCATAGCACTTGGAGTTTATGCAATGTAGTTTTCTCTATTTTTTACCTTGTGTTATGATTGATCATTATGTTGCATTCTCGAGTTTTCGCCGTTGTCGGGGTGTGACAGATTGGTTATCAGAGCCAAGGTTATAGAGAACTAGGTGGATTGGCCTAGACTATAACCTAAGATCTGTCGTTTAGTTGCGTATAAGATCTGTGTGTGCGGTGTTCTGCTTTTGTGTGCCTTTGTGTGTTCTTGTTTTGGTGCCTTAGTTATGTCAGTCATTGAAATGTGTGGGCTCAATATTGAATATGAATGGGAAAGGATGCAAATATAAGTATGGTGGCCAACGTAATTATAAGCGTGTCACAACTCACTCATACTTGGTATTGTTGTCCACACAAATAGATGTTGACACCGTAGGGTGGTGTTGCGCGTATATTTGGTTTTGTATAGTAAGATATTCGATGAATGTGTGCGAGTCTTCCCACTTACCTAATGTTTCCCATGTTCTCCCTTATATAGATAATGCCGCCAAGGATGAGAACCCGAAGTGCTGGCCGGCCTGCTGCCGAATCACTAGGAGGGGAAACGGGTGAACGGGTTAGTAGAGGTGGAAGGGGTAAAAGACCTAGGGAAGATAATGATGAGCGTGTTGATGAATTGAATGGTCGAGGTAATGACCAAGGTAGGGGAGCTAATGGGGGTGTAGATGGAGCTAATGGGAATGTAAGGGGAGCCAATGGGGGTGCACCCGACTTCCTAACGATCATTGCCCAGCAATTGCGAAACCTCTTACCCGCCATGTTGGTCCAGGTTAGTAACCAAGGGAATGTTGGAAATCAAAATGATAATGTGGTTAATGAGAACGTTCAGGGGAACGTTAGGAATGTGATAGTGAATGGCAATCGGGTAGGTAGTTCATATAAGGAATTTTTAGCGTGTAACCCTAAGGAATATGATGGTAAGGGAGGTGCTGTAGCCCTCACTCGTTGGATTGAGAAAATGGAATCTGTGCATGATATGAGTGGTTGTAGTATTGACCAAAAGGTGAAATACACTACTGGTTCATTTGTGAGTAAGGCTTTAACGTGGTGGAACTCTGAGATCTGCACGCTAAGTTAGGAAGTTGCTGTTAGTATGTCATGGAATGACTTTAAGTGTATGATGATACAAGAGTTTTGTCCTAGTCATGAGATGCAAAAGTTAGAATCTGAGTTATGAAATCACACCATGGTCGGGGTTGACCATGCTACGTATACTGATAGGTTTCATGAGTAGGCTAGGTTAGTTCCACATTTGGTAACTCCTGAGAGTAGGATAATTAAGAGGTATGTGTATGGCCTTGCTCCACAAATTCGTGGGATAGTGGCAGCAACGAAGCCAAAGACTATATAGAAGGCTGTGCAGATTTCTGGTGCACTGACTGATGAGGCTGTTAGGAATGGATCAATTAAGAAGGTTAAAAAGAGAGGTAATGTGGGGGAACCTAGTAAGGATAGGAATGGAAGGGATGATAATAAGAGGACCAGGACTGTGAATGCTTTTGCTACTACTATGAACCCTGTAGGAAGAGAGAATATGGGTACTTGGCCCAAGTGTACCACCTGCAACTCCTACTATGCACCTGGTGGACCTTGTCGCACATGCTATAACTGTAACCGCCCGGGTCATTTGGTAAAAGATTGTAGAAGTATGCCAAGGAATGTGAATCCTGTTAATGCTAGAAACCCACCTGTTAGGGCATGTTATAAGTGTGGTAGTACCGACCATGTTAGGCCAGCTTGTCTTAGATGGAATAGGGTACAAGGACCAGGAGGAAACCGTCCAAACTAAGTTGTTGCTGGTCGTAGAAACTAAGAGAACCGGGTTAGGGGTAGGGCATTCATGTTGGGAGCAGAGGAAGCTCGCCAGGATCCGAACATTATGACGGGTACGTTTACTTTGAACAAGCACTTTGCCACTACCTTATTTGACTCTGGTGCCGACTATAGTTTTGTTTCCACTACCTGCATACCTCTGTTAGGCTTAGAGCCCAGCGACTTAGGTTTCAAATATGAGATTGAAATAGCTAGCGGGCAGCTAGTAGAGATTGATAAGGTTATTAAGGGTTGTAAACTAGAAATCGAGGGTCATATCTTTGACACCGACTTAATACCTTTTGGACATGGGAGTTTTGATGTGATTATAGGTATGGACTGGTTATCTAATTCTAAAGCTGAAATAATTTACCATGAGAAGGTAGTGAGGATACCACTATCAGATGGCAAGGTGCTTAGAATAGTAGGAGAGAGACCGGATAAGAAAGCAAGATTGTTGATGAGCGCTAAGGCTAGTGATAAGAAACAAGAAGAGATTGTTATGGTTAGAGATTTTCCTAAGGTATTTCCAGATGATCTATATGGATTATCGCCTATTCGGGAAAATGAGTTTCGGATTGAGTTAACCCCTGGAGCAACGCCAGTAGCAAAGTCTCCTTATCGTTTGGCACCTTCTGAATTGGAGGAGTTGTCGAGAAAACTCAAGGAACTCCAAGATAAAGGTTTCATTCGACCAAGTTCATCGCCTTAGGGAGCGCCGGTATTGTTCATTAAGAAGAAGGATGGTTCCTTTAGGATGTGTATTGACTATAGAGAATTGAATAAGTTGACTGTTAAGAATCGTTATCCGCTACCTAGGATTGATGATCTATTTGACCAACTGCAAGGGTTGCAGTTTTTCTCTAAGATATATCTTAGGTCTGGATACCATCAGTTGAGAGTGCATGAGGATGACATTCTAAAGACTGCGTTTAGAACTCGTTATGGACATTTCGAGTTCATTGTAATGCTCTTTGGTCTCACTAATGCACCAGCAATATTTATAGACTTGATGAATAGAGTTTGTAGGCGGTATCTTGATAAGTTTGTGATAAGGTTCATAGACGACATCTTAATCTACTCTAAGACTCAAGAGGAGCATGTAGAACACTTAAGGTTGGTCTTAGAATTGCTCAAAAGGGAGAAACTGTATGCTAAGTTTTTTAAGTGTGAATTCTGGCTAAGAGAAGTGCAGTTTCTTGGGCATGTGATAAATGGTAATGGGATTCATGTGGACCCTAGTAAGATTGAAGCTGTTAAGAATTAGAAAGCCCCTAGAACTCCGACTGAGGTTCGTTCGTTCTCAGGATTGGCTGGGTATTACCGTAGGTTCATTGAGAACTTTTCTAAGATAGCTAAGCCTCTTACTATCTTGACTCAAAAAAGTAAGACTTTTAATTGGGGTGAGGAACAGGAATATGTATTTCAGACCTTAAAGGATAAGTTGTGTAATGCGCATGTTCTAGCTCTCCCCGATGGATCGGAAGATTTTGTAGTATATTGTGATGCGTCCGGGATAGGACTAGGCTGTGTGTTAATGCATAGAGGTAAAGTGATAGCCTATGCGTCTAGGCAGTTGAAAATTCATGAGAATAATTATACTACCCATGATTTAGAGTTGAGTGTGGTTGTGTTTGCACTTAAGATCTGGAGACATTATCTGTATGGGACAAAGAGTGTCATCTTTACGAATCATAAGAGTCTTCAGCATATCTTTAGTAAAAAAGAGTTGAATATGCGACAGCGTCGCTGGATAGAGTTGTTTAGTGATTATGACTATGAAATTCGCTACCATCCTGGTAGGGCGAATGTGGTGGCTGATACCCTAAGTAGGAAAGAAAGAGTAAAGCCTAAGAGAGTTAGAGCTATGAATATGATCCTTCAGTCAAGTATCAAGGATAAGATACTGACGGCTCAGAAGGAGGCTGTGAATGAATCTGTTGGATTGCAAAAAGGTTTAGATGAGATGATTGAACTTAGGAATGATGGAGGGTTATATTACCTGGATCGAATATGGGTGCCGTTGAAGGGTGATGTGAGAACCCTGATAATGGACGAAGCCCATAAGTTAAAGTACTCTGTACACCCAGGAGCTGATAAGATGTATTATGATTTGAGAGATAGGTATTGGTGGCCTGGAATGAAAAAGGATATAGCTGAGTATGTTAGTAGGTGTTTGACTTGTTTGAAGGTTAAGGCTGAGCATCAAAGGCCATCTGGCTTGCTCCAGCAACCTGAGATTCCCGAATGGAAATGGGAAGGAATAGCTATGGATTTTGTGACTAAGTTACCTAGGACTAGTAGTGGGCATGACACAATCTGGGTCATTGTGGACCGATTGACTAAGTCTGCTCATTTTCTACCTATGCGTGAGGATTATAAGATGGAAAGGTTGGCTAGATTGTATTTGAATGAGATAGTTGCTAGACATGGTGTGCCGATCTCGATTATATCGGATCGTGATAGTCGTTTCACATCAAGGTTTTGGCAGTCAATGAAAGAGGCATTAGGAACTCGCTTAGATATGAGTACGGCTTATCACCCTCAAATCGATGGTCAGAGTGAGCATACTATTTAGACTTTGGAATACATGCTTAGAGCGTGTGTCCTAGACTTCGGAGGAAGTTGGGATGTTCATCTTCCTTTGGTTGAGTTTTCGTATAACAATAGTTATCATTCGAGTGTGAGATGTGCGCCGTTTGAGGCATTGTATGGTAGGAAGTGTCGTTCCCTGATTTTGTAGGCCAAGGTTGGAGAAGGTCAATTGATAGGACCTGAGTTAGTGCAAGAGACTACTGAGAAGATCTCACAGATTAAGGATAGACTTAAGGCTGCGCGTGATCGTCAAAAAAGTTATGCTAATAAGAGGAGGAAGCCTCTAGAATTTAGTGTAGGTGACTATGTCTTGCTCAAAGTGTCACCTTGGAAAGGTGTGGTGCGCTTTGGGAAGAAAGAGAAGTTAGCACCTAGGTTTGTTGGACCATTTGAGATTATTGAGAAAGTAGGCCCTGTTGCCTATCGGTTAGATTTGCCAGAGGAGTTGAATGGTGTTCATGACACGTTCCACGTGTCGAACCTTAAGAAGTGTTTGGCTTATCCAACACTGAAAGTGCCTTTGGATGAGATCCAAGTTGATGCTAAGTTAAATTTTGTGGAAGAGCCTGTAGAAATTTTAGAAAGAGAGTTTAAGAAGTTGAAGCGTAGTAGGATTGCCATCGTCAAGGTTCGGTGAAATTCGAAACGTTATCCTGAATTCACGTGGGAACGTGAAGATCAGATGAAATTGAAGTATCCGCATTTGTTTAGTGATGTTTAGTGACATAATCACTTTTGAGTCAATTTAATTCCTAATAATAATCTGTTACTGATCTAACCAACCCACTCGATCTCAACTCCTCATCGCACTATGATAACTAGCCCTTATTAGGGGTAATTATATATCAATTATAGTATACGTATTTCGAAAGATTCTAGAAAATTACTTTTGACCAAAGTAAAATCAAAAATCTATCGGGTCGTTCTTCCTAACGAGGCATGAATGGAAAATCGAGTTAAGGTTTGGGATTTATTGCTTGAATAACAAAGATTTGATTGGATTTTATTTCTCAAACTACGGGAAAAATAAGTAAGGCAAACTAAACTAAAAACGAAAGCAATTACAAAAACAATAACGGGAGCACAAATTTAAACTAAAAATGCATACCGGGAATCCTAAAAACGCGTCTAAATTATCAACTAATTTAAATTTTAGCCCTAAAAATGAAAAATTAGTTTCTAAACCTCTAAAATGATAAAAGAAAATTTTCTAAAAAAGGAATTATATTTTTTTGACTTTTTAATAATTTTCTAAGAATTAAAAACCTATTTAATCTATTTAAAATTCTAGAAAATGACTAATTAATACCTAAAAATTCCAAAAAATGATTTTCTACTTTAGAAAAGTCTAAAATGTGATAAAAACTCAGAAAAATATTTTTCACTACTTTTTATAATTAAAAACTATTTTCTAAAATTAATTTAAAAAGCTAAAAATGAAAATTAAAATCTAAAAGTGATAAAAATGATCTTAAAACTTGTAAACCTAAAAATATTTCTTCTAAACCTAAAAACTATTTTTTTTGTATTTTTCTAAATTAATTTGCTATTTTTAAATGACTTTTCAAAATTTTGAGCTACGAAAATTAATAAAAAGTAACAAATAAAGATGGAAAAATCTTAAAAATGCAAGAAAGTCCTAAATGTTGCGAGGAAGGCATGAAAAATAAGCTGAAACACACAACTTATCAAATAAGATCAGAAAAAGCTCAAATAAGCCACGACTTTTAAATGAAAATGGGAATGAAAGAGTATTCAAATAATAAATTTTGCACAATATGGCCAGATGGCCCTACTGGTGCTAGTGGTTTGAGTGTGTGTTGTGGGACGACTAGGTGTAAAGGGAGAGGTCATGGGTTCAAACCCTATGCCTCTCTCTTTTTACAAAACATTTTTT
>BQNB010136710.1:7419-17959 GCA_026074375.1 Tanacetum coccineum
GAGCAAACGCGTACAATACTAAAAATAATTGGTGACTTTATTAACGTCGTACATTGTCCTAAAACACGAGGTGTTATAGACTACAAAGATATGATTTGCAGCTTTTTATGTGTGGTGACATGTCAAGGATTCTAATTCTTATCTTAAGTCAATGGGAAGCATTGAAGATTTTGTTTCATTCATCTGGTCATAATTGACACCGGCCCATTTGCACACATGTACCAATAGTATTAATCTTTTCTATGTTTGCTTTGGCAGTACTAATTAGCAACTGGCAGTACTAAAATATATGGGCAGTACAAAATTTAAAGCTGGCAGTGTAAACTTTCAATAAGCAGTACTAAGTATTAAACGAAGCAGTACTAATCCTTTAAACAGCACAAACTTATCCTTTATCTTCATTGGCAGTATAAACAATCATGAGCAATAGCATTTAGTGTATAACACAGCATTTTGTATATTTGGTAGTATCAATCATAACCATTAGCAACATTAACACTCGAACTCATTATGGGAACAAACTTCAATCCCTAAAAGTTAGGGATTTTCATATCATAACAGATACCATGCCCAAATAAACTTATCATATTCCAAACTGCTAATACTTTATAAAAACCTGTTGTTTTCATTGTTATACAGCTTTAATATAGAACGTGCCTGTTGCATCATCAAGAACGAATTCAAAAACCCAAATAATTGAACCTTTGGATCTTCAAATAGCTGTTGTTTCTTCACCAAACGTAACCAGATTTAGGGTTTTGTGAATAAACCCTAATATTCACCAAACTCGACTTCAAACAGAAATAATCATAGTCGTCATTTTTTAAGTATAAAGACGACACTTTAAAGTGTCGCAAAAACCATAAATCACCAAAATCGCCCATAACTTCCAAAACAGAAAATCATACCTTCTTTTTCCTTCATAGCACGACATCAACAAACCTTGTAGATCCTAAATCAAGAGCCCTGTGGCTCTGACACCAATTGATAGAACTAAAAGACTTGATAGTTCTTGGATCGTTTATAGCTCAGTTTGTTTAGAACTTTAATCTAGGATGAACAATAACAAAGAACAATAGAATGCATAGCGGAATAAACATTAAGAACATTCTTTATTATTTCCTAACAAGGTTTCATCATCATCTTTATACAATGACTACTACAAGCCTCAATCTTACCTGATCAGTGGTAAGACTGTTACATCAACAAGATCAAACTAATGACCTTGGGGCTAAAACATATGCTAGCATCTACATCTTCCTGTAGGACGTGTAAACCCACACACACACACACACACTTTTCTGGATATCAATAAACTATGTCTATGATCTCTTTATATAGAGAGAGACCATAAGACTTACAAATGAATCTTTATTGAATTAGGAAACTAATAAATCAGTATTAATGTTCAACATTAATGTTTGATTAATCTTTATCTTCAACATTAATCTTGATCTTGTTTCCTTCTTTAGCATATGGAATTCTTTGACCAAATCTTGTATTAATTCTCCACCAGCATGTAGAATTCTTTAATGACAATTATGGTCCTTATGTTTCATTGACATGTCAAGGATTCTAATTCTTATCTTAAGTCAAGAGGAAGCATTGAAGATTTTGTTTCATTCAGGGAGATGACTACATCTTAACTTCAGGGGAAGCTTTGGCTTTATGATGAAGTTCGTACACGACTTTGTTTGTTTTGTCATCATCAAATAGGGGAAGATTGTTGAGATTCTTGATTTAATGAGACAAAGTGAATAAAAGAATGAAACATAAGGACCATAATTGTGATTAAAGAATTCTACAAGCTGGTGGAGAATTAATACAAGATTTGGTCAAAGAATTCCATATGCTAAAGAAGGAAACAAGATCAAGATTAATGTTGAAGATAAAGATAATTAATTGATTCTCTCATTAATAATTAATTAGATTTTCCTTGTAATCTACTAGGAACGTAATCCTTATGCTAGGAAAAGTAGGCCCAGGCAATTTAAAAAATCAATAGATCCATAGAAAACTAGAGCCTCTCCCAATGAAGTCTAGATATTAGATAGCAAGTCGACTGATAAAGATCAATAGTACATCATAGTTAGTTGGTGTACCCCAAGTTAATAGTTCGGGGTAATAGGTGTAAACGTCAATAAAGAAAACCTAGTGAAAATTTGATTGTGTTCTTTATTATTCCGCTGCGTGTTATCAATCATTGTTATTGTTCATCCTAGATATATAAGATCTAATCAATCTTGAGCTTTAAACGATCTTATCATAGTTCCTCAGTAGAACTCCTTGTTATGCACTACCTGAAACAAGGGATAAACAATCAGTAGGATAGGCTCAGGAGAAAAAAACACCGAAAACTAAGCACGAAAATTAATCATGAAAATTCAGATTTTGATTATGTATCAGATGATCAATACACCGTATTCAATTGATCTGAATACGCCATATTGAATCTTTTGAATGAATACGTTGTATTGGCAAAGAAAGTTAAATACGTCGTATCCAATGGAAGTGGATACGCCGTATCAGGTTATCGACCGGAACAGTGTATTGAAAACAATTAAATAAACAAATAGATACAAATATACAAGAAGACAATTAAACTAACTAATATACAAAATTTACATAATTATACAAGATTTACAAGATTATACACTAATCCTAAAGGTTTAGATCTAATCTAATGTTAAAAACCAAAATATCAAATAAAAATTAAGATTTAATTTCACTCCCCGGCAACGGCGCTAAAAACTTGATGTGTCGTTGTGTGGTGTTTATTTATGAAAGTTCAAGTTTTAAATTTATATTTTGCCGATTAACCAAAAACAACACTTTAACGGGCAGTGTATCCGATCGGTGGTAGTTTCATGGTAAGTAGGGTGTCGAACACTTGGAGTGATGTGTACTTAACTTTTATTAATATTTTGGTTTTGGTTAATTCTAATCTAAGTCAAACCTATGCTAAACCTATGTTAGTTATAATCCTAATTCTAACAGGTAAAAAAGGGGGGGTTTCAGTCTGAGAAACTGGCACGAGTTTGGTGGTGACTAAATCAATTCAAAACACTTAAACACTCGCAAGCAAATTAATAGAAGATAAAAGAGTGGTCAAGCCTTATAATAAAAACCTGTATTAGCCATTATTAATCCAATTAGAAGTTGGTTTGTTTATTCAGTGCAATGATTACTTATCTCGAAGTGGCATATCATTCTTATGACTTAGGTGGTACTTCTTTCTAAGACCTAGACACGAAGATTTCTGTCATAATTAATTTTTTGAGTATTAGAAAAGCTTGGGGGAGGTAGGCGATGATAATGTTAGTTGGGAAGGGTAATCCTAAGACCTAGACACATTAATTCTGTCACAATTAAAGCATCCGCATAAAGCATCCTTATTTGCTGATTATAATCTATCTTAGGGATTAAAGCAATGGTGATCTTGTTAAACCCTAGCTCATAGAGACTTTACCCACTTACTGCTTAACGGCGATTTATACACTAGTAGTCCACTACCCAATCTTTACCCAATTACTTAAACGAACTTGTTATCCAAGGGTCACCTACCGGTGACCAACTAAGCTCACAATCTACAGGCAAGACATGTCATTATACGTGATCCTATTGGTCTAGATGTATAAGGCACTATATGAAGAGTTATCTCGGAATCTAGATTACTTGGTCTGTATCGCTAGATCCAGTTGAATGATATGTTGCATACATAAGCACATAAACAAGTATAGATTGATTAACATAAACAAGCATACAATGATTAATTAAGCAATCGAGATATAAACAAAACCAAACATTCAGATCTTCATAATGATGGCTAAAAGCTGAAGGTATTAGCCTTCAAACATCATAATTAGTACAAGAGTAATTGTTTGTCCAAGGTAAACTAAACGAATTAACAAACGATACCAAAAACTAAACGATTACAAAAGTATAAGAAATTACACATTGTCTCCTATGGATTGGATCGCGTTGCAAGACCTCTACTGCTCTTTTTCTCCTCTAAAAATCAACTTTTGAGGTTTAGGTATCGAGAATATGATTTAGCATACTTAAAACTCATTTTTGAGTTTTCTATTGATAGGGTCTGGATTCGGTTCGATACGACATATTGAATGGGTTCGATACAGCGTATTGGGGGTTTCTTAGAGTAGGGATCACGCTTGATATCTTCTAGAATATTCACATACTATATCACCAATACGGCGTATTGGTCTTCTCTGGATACAACGTATTAATCTTGTTTCCTTCGTGGTCTTTAGTGAAGTGCAAGCATAGATACGCCGTATCTTCTTGATGGATACGGCGTATTGGGTGTCAGAATAGTATTCTTCAAAATATCTTTGTTTAAGCTCCAGAATGCGCGCCTTTTTGCTAATCTTCACCAAGTACTCCATAATTACTGTAATTCTCAAATATAAACGATTAAGTAACATTTCTTTGCAATAATTATACAAAATGGGTCAATTACATAGGATAAATGATGCTATAAAAGTGACGTTATTTGATGTCATTAGCATAATATTTAATTCCACTTTCACTCAGAATTGGGGATGTCTATACATCTTAGTGTATAATGTCAAAAACAGGCGTGACACTAGACTCAAAACTATAAAAAGGGAGCTTAACATGTTTACCCAACTGACATGCATGACATAAACTAGACAACTTTGACTTATTGCAATAAATTAAATGACTTGATTCTAAATTCCATATAACATCGTCACTAGGATGCCTTAGACGTCGAAGCCATATGGAATGACTAAAGGAAAGCAAAGTAAATGGTGTAGATGGTGATGGTTGATGGATAACTGGGTAAAGATCTCCAGTATTGTCACAACAGAGAAGAAGCCTCTGAGTTTGGTAATCTTTTACAAAAAAAACCTATAAGCATCAAATTCAACAGAAACATCATTGTCATGGTTAAATTTACATACAGAGATTAAATTTTTAATTATGTGAGGTGTGACAAGAATATGATTTGAATGAAAAGGCTTATGAGTTGTATGCAAGAAGCTATGTCCGGTATGAGTGACAGGAATAGATTGACCATTGCCAAAAAATACATATGGAGAAATGCTCAAATTACTAAAGGGAGTGAGTATACTTGTATTGTCTACCAAGTGAGAAGATGCTCCAGTATCCATGCTCTAAGAGGGACTTTGATGAGTCATAGTGTGAAATGTTTGCGAAAGCATGGTTGCTTGAGACTGAAGCGCATTTGGCATGTATGCATAATTTCTGGGAATATAAAAGTTACCGCCGTGTGTATACATGGGTTGTAGTGGTCTAGTAACTTGAGCTTGTTGTTGTTGGGCTTGTGGTTGAGCTGATGGTTGCATTTGAATTGGACTAAATGGCATGGTTGGTAACAACTGATGGGCTATAGGCAGGAAAGGGCTCGCTTGAAAATAATTATAAGATACGAGCGGTATCTGGTGTAGTGCTGCACCGTCTTGAGAATTCATGAACGAACAATATAAAAAGCAGGTGAATAAACAATATTAAATAACTTATAGCAAAACATTTATTGTGTTCGCTAAGACTTGGAATGCAAACAGCAATAGCCACCAATAAAAAACAATTCTTGGTCAACAATTGTTGGCTTGGCTTGTACTAAAGAAGAAAAAACAAGAAACTATTGAAAGCAATCAATATATTGTATGCATAACGATGGCAGCAAGCGAAAAAGCAACACACAAAAATTAAAAAATCGGTTCGAAAGTGATTAAGATTTAGAAGGGTTGATAATTTTTGTTGGTAGGTGTTTTAAGGCTCTGATACCATATTAGAATTGGTAAATTCCCATACTAAATTATTATTAATGATCAAATATAAATACATCACAAGTCTTGCACAATAAGATAACTAACATGGGCCAAGCCCGATAATAAATAATAAACAATCCATAGGCTAATGATAATTTGGCTAATAACAAGCAGTCATGGTATATATGGCTTAGAAGGCATCTAAGTCGATCTATTTTGTTGTTGGAAAGTAAAGAGGGTATTATTTGAGAGGTAAAAGGTACTCGACATGTTTAAAATCCAATGAACATTTGATATGCCTGAATGCTGTTTTTCACATGTACACAGTTTGCATTCTCTGTCTATGCATGATATGGTTGTCTGAACACGCTAAATTTCTTATTATGTTAGCAACAAGCCGAAAACTCTGTAATGTTTAATCACATTTACATATCTAGTTGCATTATTTATTTCTGTGTCTGTGAAAGTGTTAGATAGGTAATATTTCTTTACATAATGGATTGCTATTTCTAATATATTGATCATAATAAGATTGAAATTTGAATATTTAACTTAAACCTTGTCACTTCCTTCATTAAATTTTTGAAATGGATATTTGGTTGCAAGGAAATCAACGATGGATATTTGGCTACAGGGTAATCAAGGCTAATGGGGCTCTTTTCTTTGTGTACGATGTATTACCAAAAATCCGCGAGTTTGCTTTTTTAGAGGACATGTAGACTCTGTTTTGGATTAAATGTCTCATAATTGATTCATACATTTGCTTTAAAAGTGCCTGTGTTAAAATCAACTTGTTGATTAGCATGTTTCGTTTGGGTAAACCATTTTTATTTTTTGGTTTGGATGATTTAGTGGGAAAGTTGAAAACCCAGAAACCCAATAACAAGCTTTATAGACTTTAATATTAAATTGGCTGGTTAAGTGATGACTTTTTTCAACTTATTAAATAAAGAATGAAGTGATTAACCTTTATGTAGATTCTGCTAATCAGATATTGGATGTTTTAGCAAATCTAATTCATACGAGAAACTGAGAATTCTTAAAGGCAAAAAAGAAATCATTGTGAAGGATAGAATTTTTGTTAAATGGCAGGGAGCATAAATCTTTTTGTCACAGCCAGCTACAGTGCAACGAATATCCATACCTTAAAGTATTAAACGAAAGGGAAGTGCAAGTAATTTTTTATAAACATTGATCACCATCACGCTCATGTTACAGACAACCAAATATAGATGGATTTGTGAAATAATATACACATTTTTCAGTTCAAATTAAGATTCTTACCCATATCAGTATGTTGTAAGGCCTAAAAGGCTAAAACCATTTGTGTGTTCTTCCTCTTGAGATTCTAAGATATACTAAAATGAGGTTTTCTGTAAATTTTCAGAGATGTTATTCTGTAAGTACAACAGATGTTCATTTGTTCAGCAGGAGAATCCACCATCCACGTGTTAAAACTAAAAACAAGAGTAATACTAAAGGTAAGATAATGTGAAGTGAAATATTGAAATACTAATTAAGGATTTCATAGCCAACACGTACATAAAATAAATCTAATTGCGGCAATATTGACATGATTCAAGTGATCAAATAGGTTGTCATTGGGAATTTGGGATCATATCAACCCATTTAGCTTTAAAATTTGTACAACAATTTGATACAAATGATGTGAAAGGGTCCCATTCAAATTTAATTTATGGTATGACACGCAATCAAATATGATACACCCTGAAGAGGTCAGGATGTCTGTAAGTAATGCCTTGCCTTACATGTTTATTAGATTTTTTCGATACCCTAAACTGTCTTAGCATACAAGTAACAGATATTGTAACTTCCATGCAGCTCAAACACCTTGTGGATTTCTTTCGTGAAAGTTGCTAGCATTGCTGATGACGTTAAGACACGGAATGTAATCATATCGTCTTCATACTCTGCTATTTTATGGTGAGACAAAAAATATCTTCACTATTGGTTTCATTGTTGCTGCTACTGGCATATGCCTCCTCTTCAGTTGAATCAGTTTGACTCTCAAGTCAATAAACTTACTCTTCGTAAAGTTTGGTCCTAGTAACTTTGAAATGCCGACAACATTGAATATCCTGTGCGTGTATTAATCTTTGTAAAACAAGATTAACAATGAAAAATAGAGTTTCAGTCATTGGTTACAAAAGTAATTTAACGTGGACAAAAAATGCTAATTAATGATGTTAGAAGCTCACATCATCTCTTAAATAATATGTCCATTCATTGAAGCTTTTAAAAGGGCACATAAATGAAAACAATAACAATAGTATATGTTTACGTTTTATAACAACGAGGCATGCAGACCCGTGCGTTGCACACGGGCATGCAGACCCGTGCGTAATGTTTATGTGAAATGTTGATGTGTAACTATGAGGGTGCATCTAATTGAGACGGGTCGCGTAATGTTTAGCTAAATAGTTACGGAGTATAAAATAATTTGAGTTATAAGTTGAGTTAAAGGAAAGTTAAATGCACACGCCTCTTTCACAATAAGGTTTCACAAAATAAATGGTTTAAAATGCACTAATGAGTGGCGTCATTGTAACACAAAACCTTTTAGTTTAAACACCATGTTTTCACCCATACGAATTATACTGTTAATTATAAAGGGTTAAAACAATTTTGTCAAATTAAGTCAATACTTTTAACCTTTTTGCCAACACTTTAACAATTAATTTAATACTAAAATTTAATACATACGTAACCATCTTTATTCAGATATATCTTAACATCCATCATTCGAAAAAAATTACATATACAAACACCAATACACCATAGGCGCACATTATCTAGCAAGCTCCATCTTTCATAAATCCATATCATCGTTGCAAAAAACATTCTTAACGAACATCATAAACACACGCACTCATCACATGAAGGATTAAACAATGAATAAAAATTTACACAGTTTGAATTCAGGATATGTCAACTGAACCACTTCAAATCTAAAAGGATAGGCTTATTTTGGGTTTGGAAGCCATAGTCACCATGTGCGGGTAACCGTCTCTAAAGATAATTAAGAATGAGATATGCGTTAATATTGTTAATCAAAAGAATGCATTACTTACAGAAACAAAAATTGTGCAACCAGAAAAAATATCCATAATATACATGTAACACCCCCCAAAAATGAGTCGCAGCGGAAATATGTCCGGGAGTGTTACTTCATAATACAACAGCACAAGATACAAGAGAACGACCTCTAAATGTGTCGTTTGAAAAGTAATCTCGTTGATTTCCTTGAAATTGATATATAACATTTGTCCCATAATTGCATCACAATGAAAAACTTGAAAGCAATACAATGAGATTCAATTATTTGAATGTAAGTATAAATCCATGAATGAAATCTAGTCAATTTAGACTCTAATGCACATCAAGTAAGCCAAGCATCTAATTCACCTGAGAAAAACATGCTTAAAAGTGTCAACATTAAAGTTGGTGAGTTCATAGGTTTTGTAAGTATAAATGTTGAACCAAAGTTCCGTAAATTAGGTATGACCGTTTAAATCCTTAAATGTTCTTCCAAAATGTATGTATGATTTTTAGAAATCAAAAATTGTAAAGCATGCATGACCATTTAAATCCCCAAATAGTCATCAAAACGTATGTATAGTTGAACCACCTTTGTTTAAAGTATGTATTGTCACTATATTCAAGACAACACGCAAGTATTCATGTATATGTATTGTTGGCCCTATAGACCCAACCAATCGTATTCCGACCTGTTATAACGTTCGTTTGCCTAGTGATAGCTAATCACCCGAACGGGGATTGTCAATCCCAAATAGATCTATTTTATAACATTCGCGTGGACAACATGCTATAACGTTCGTTTGCCCAGTGATAGCTAATCACCCGAACGGGGATTCACACCCAAATAGATCTATTTCATAACATTCGCGCTCACCCTCCAAGTGATTTACAGTTCATGAAGCTGTGACATAGACTTGTATGTACCCATCACAGGTGTCCCCTCCAAGAACACCCGGGCAGTAATGTTGTTGTTATCAGTTCAATCCGCTTAAACTAATCCGTAATCATTTCAAAAGTAAAGTATGCATTCATGTTCGAAAATGAAGTCAAGTAATGTATCCCATAGCGAGCTATATAAATGAGTATGTAAACCAATTTGTAATCAACCATGTAAATGCATTTGCAAACAATCATGTTCTCACCCAAAAATATATGTAAAACAAGTAAAACATGGGGCTATAAACTCACATCAATATTGAAGAACGATTGGCGGGAATGTACACATTGAGTACAAGACAAAACAAAAACTGGAATGGCTCGACCAAGAAGTTGCAGCTTAACTGCTAAGTCCCACTAGCCTAGGATAATGAATTTGGGTTTCCCGATGGATAGTCACCTCAACGCTACACGTTGATAAAAGATTTAGATTTCAAGTTGTAGTAGTTTGGTGGTCGGTTAAATAAAATAAATCAAAAGTAAACGCAAAGTGTGTAATATATGACGTATGTATTACTTATGAAAAATAACAATTATATAACTCATACTATGAATTATATGACAAATGTAACACTCCTAAATCTGGGTCGCAGCGGAATGTTGAATATCCGAGGGCGTTACTTTATGGATCAATAGCACAAGATATGAGAACGACCACTAAACGTGTCGTTTAAAAAAGATACATTGGATTAACAAAATACTTGTCTGTTACATAAGCTCATGGCTTCAAATTGTTCAACACTATAAGTAAAGATTCCGGTTTATAA
>BQNB010136711.1:0-17959 GCA_026074375.1 Tanacetum coccineum
AAGAACAATGCCCTTTAACTAGGTTTACTCAATCCAAAGTAGTGCCTTTAAAGCAACATGAAAATGTTAGTACTAGTGAAACTGTGATCACTAAGAGATTAAGGAACACTTCTCAGATACCATTAACTAGATACAAACTTAGAAACAAACAGGACTAGGAAATTTCCACTAGCATTCCACTACAGCTGAGACACAGACAATTTATGCTTTTGTGAAATATACTACTGTTTCTACTAACTAATTGGACCCCAACAGAAATTGGGAATCCGAATTACCAAACTCTCCATCTTTGTCTGTTTTCAAATGCAAGTCGTACATATCATCCTTTGGTATTTAGACTCGGGTTGCTCAAAACATATGACAGGGAATCGCTCACGGCTCAAGAATTTTATAAAAAAGTTTATCGAGATAGTTAGATTCGGGAATGATCATTTTGGTGTTATTATAGGTTATGGAGACTACGTGATTGGTGATAGTGTGATTTCTAGGGTATATTATGTGGAAGGACTTGGACATAATCTCTTTTTTGTAGGGTAATTTTGTGATTCAGATCTTGAAGTTGCATTAAAAAAACATTCGTGTTATGTTAGAAATGAAGATGGTGTGGATTTACTTTAAGGTTCTCGTGGCTCAAATCAGTATACTATCTCTGTTGAAGACATGATGAAGTCCTCCCCAATCTGCTTATTGTCCAAAGCCTCTAAGAACAAATCATGGTTGTGTCATCGTCAATTAAACCATTTGAATTTTGATACCATCAATGATCTTGCATGAAAATATCCGGTAAGAGGCTTACCAAGGTTGAAGTTTGAGAAATATCATCTTTGCTCTACTTGTTAACGGGGAAAGAGCAAGAAGTATACTCACAAACCCAAAACTGAAAACACCATTATAGAAGTCTTACATACCCTTCATATGGATTTTTATGCACCAATGAGAGTGCAAAGTATTAATGGGAAGAAATATATTTTGGTCATCGTAGATGATTACTCAAGATTTACATGGGTTAAGTTTTTTGAGATCAAAAGATGAAACTCTAGAGTCTATTATCAAGTTTCTAAAGCAAATTCAAGTTGGTCTCAATAAAACCGTCAGATACATTCAAACAGATAATGAAACAAAACTTATTAATCAAGTTCTGACTGAATTCTATAAAAGTGTCGGCATCACTCACCAAAAATCTATTCTAAGAACTCCTCAGCAGAACGGCATTATCGAAAGATGGAATCATAATCTTGTGGAAGCTGCTCGGATGATGCTAGTATTTTCTAAACCTCTGATGTTTCTATGGGCAGAAGCTGTTGCTACTGCCTGTTATACCCAAAATAGATCCTTAATTCATACTCATCACAACAAAACCCCATATGAGCTTGTGCATGATAAGAAACCTGATCTTAAATTTCTCTAAGTTTTTGGTGCTCTATGTTACCCTACAAATGACAATGAAGATCTTGGTAAATTGAAAGCAACAACAGATATTGGGATTTTTGTTGGTTATGCTCCAAACAGGAAGGGTTATAGAATCTACAACAAAAGAACCCGATGAATCATGGAAACAATTCACATGCAATTCGATGAGCTGACTAAGCAGATGGCTCCTGTGCACCTCAATACAGGACCCGGACCTATTTTGTTGACGCTTGGACAAATCAGTTCAGGGCTCGTACCTAATTTGGTCCCTACAGCTCCTTATGTACCACCAACTATTAAAGATCTAGAGATTTTATTCCAACCGATGTTCGATGAATACTTAGAACCCCCTAGTCTTGTTGAAAGACCAGTACCTCCTACTCCTACAGCTCAAGTTCCAGTTGTTTCAGCCAGTACACCTTCTTCTATAATAATTGATCAAGATACACCGTCTACAAGTCATTCACCGTCATCCTCAGAAGTACAACCTCCTATCTCACATCAAGGTGTTGCAGCTGGACCTACTTTCGAAGACAACCATTTTGCTTAAGCTGACGACGAACCCTTTATAAATATGTTTGCTCCAGAACCTAGTTCTGAAGCGTCATCACCAGGGGATATTAGTTCAGCTGAATCCAACCAAGTTATTCAACCACATGATCGTCTAGAAAAATGGTCCAAGGATCACCCAATGGATAATGTAATTGGTAATCCTCCTCGTCCAGTATCCACCAAAAAATAGTTAGCTACCGATGCCTTGTGGTGCTTTTACAACTTTGTACTTTCAAAAGTCAAACCCAAGAAATTCAAGACTGGCATGGCTGAAGCTTGCTGTTTTGAAGCTATGCAAGAAGAAATTCACGAATTTGATCGACTTAAAGTATGGGAGTTAGTTCCAAAACCAGACTGTATAATGATAATCGCTCTCAAGTGGATTTACAAAGTCAAGTTTGATGAGTATGGTGATGTTCTGAAGAACAAGGCACGGTTAGTAGCGAATGGATGTCGTTAAGAGGAGGGCATCAATTTTAAGGAATCATTTGCACCAGTTGCACGGATAGAGGCTATCAGAATCTTCATTGCAAATGCCGCCAGCAAGAACATGATCATCTACCAGATGGATGTCAAGATGCATTTCTGAATGGCGAGCTGAAAGAAGAAGTCTACGTCAGTCAACCCGAGAGATTTGTTGATCCAGATCATCCTACACACGTCTATCGTCTGAAGAAGGCTCTTTATGGCTTAAAGCATGCTCCACGGGCGTGGTATAACACATTATCAAGGTTTCTTATGGAAAATAAGTTTTCCGAAGTGGATCCTACGTTATTCACTCAAAAAACAGGCAAACATATTCTTCTTGTTCAAATATACGTAGATGATATTATATTTGCCTCAACTGATCCTAAAGCCTGTGACCTATTTTCAAAAGAGACGAGTTCAAAATTTTAGATGTTAATGATGGGATAAATGTCGCTTTTCTTAGGATTACAAGTTTCTCAAAGTCCTTGAGGCATCTTTATTAACCAATCCAAATATGCTCTTAAAATTTTAATAAAATATGGAATGGATACGTCTGACCCTGTAGATACACCAATGGTGGATAGATCAAAACTAGATGAGGACCCTTTAGGAATTCCAGTTGACCAGACTCGGTTTTGAGGTATGGTCGGCTCATTAATGTACCTCACTGCTAGTAAACCAGACCTTGTATTTGTTGTGTGCATGTGTGCTAGGTATCAGGCTAAGCCTACCAAAAATCACCTTGAAGCAATTAAGCGGGTCTTTCGGTACCTCAGAAGAACTATTAACATGGGTCTCTGGTATCCGAAGGACACCGCTATAGCACTAACGGCTTATGCATATGCAGATCATGTAGGTTATCTGGATACCCGCAGAAGTACGTCGGGAAGTGCTTAGTTTTTAGGAGACAAATTAGTAAGATGGTCATCGAAGAAGCTGAAAAGCACTGCTATCTCAACTACAAAGGCTGAATACATTGCCATGTTTGGATGTTGTGCTCAAATCCTTTGGATGCGATCACAGCTATGGCTTTGCATTCAATAATATACCTTTGTATTGTGATAACAAAAGTGTTATCGCTCTCTGCTAGAACAATGTCCAGCACTCCTGATTAAAGCACATCGACATACGTCACCATTTCATAAGAGAGCAAGTGGAAAATAGGGTGGTTGAACTTTACTTCGTGACGACGGATTATCAACTTGCGGACATATTCACAAAGGCATTACCAAGAGTGCGGTTCGAATTTCTTCTCCCGCAACTTGGAATGAAGAGTATGACTCCGAAAACTCTCAAACGCCTTCAAGAAGAAGAGGACGAGTAAAGGAAGGTCTTCATGTATCCTATGTACATATTTAAAACCAAAAAGAAAAGTACAAAAATATAAAACCTACAAAAACCATAAAAATCAGAAAATAGAAAATACCAAAAATATTTTTTAAGACATGTTTTCTAAAAATCGATAATATTTACTGTTAGCCGTGTTTTTTAGTAAAGTGATGGTCATTATTATTCCCGAGCCTTGTATAAGTAAAACATAGTTTACGAGAATTCATTTAAGCTAATTGGGCCTGGGTGTCGGGCTTAAGTCCATTTATATTAGGTCCGGCCCAACATAAAGCCCAAACAAACCAAGTAGGGTAAAACACTCTATGTACTATATAAAGCCCTCTCCAAGTATGGAGAGGGTGTTGCTTCTCATTTTCTTTTATAGTGCAAGTAACCATCTTTATTTTTCTCTCTTTGTCTCTCTCTCTAGTTCTTTCTCTTTCTAAAAACTCTTATCTTATTGTGTGTTTATGGTGATGAAATGATATCTCTAACATGTGGTATCAGAGCCAGGTTAGGTTTAGTGTTCTTGTTGTGGTAGATTATTTGAACTTATTTGAGCTTATTAATTTGTTTTTTTCTTTTTCGACTTACGTTTTTCTTCTATTTTCGTATTAGTCAAAAAGCCTAAACATTATTTGAGCATTAAATCTAAGTTGGGCTATAATCTTATTTGGGCTTATTATTAAAAGATTCGTACTCAGTTTCTTATACAAAAAGCTTGAAAATGTTCAAATCATTTTGTGGCTCATTTTTTCTTCATTTCTTAAAAAACGTTTACGGTTTACTTTCACATTTTTTCGTGGCTTACTTGCTATAAATCAGCTTATACAAGCTTATTTGTAGCTTATAGGGTCGCGGCTTATTTGTGACTTATTTAGTTGTTTTTGAGTTTCTTGCTTCTTTGTCCTTGAGAGCTTTAAACTTTTCTTCCTAAGTTGTTAGTAGCTTTATAGAGTTGTAGTTTTTTGTAGCTTATTTGAACTCAGAATTTCAAAAGCTTATTTATTAGTGCTTGTCATGGCTTTTTGTGGTATAAGCGAGCTTATATCTCAAGCTTATTCAAGCTTATTTTTGGTTTGCTTATTGTCTTTTGTGGTCCACACCGGTTAAGACAAGGAGACCAAGATCCTAATTTTTAGCTTCTTAGTACATCGGTTTTTGTTGGTTGTGCTCAAGACAAAAGAAAAGGACGATAGTACTTGTTGGCTTGGTGTGGAACCGATCAACCATCTTCATTTGAGAATCAAACAACTCATTTCAAGGTGAACCGAACAACTTGTGTCAAGTAAAAACCGAACAACTAGCTTCCTTTAAAAACCGAACAACTAGCTTCCTTTAGAAACCGAACAACTAGCTTCCTTTAGAAACCGAACAACTAGTTTCCTTTGAAACCAAACAACTTGTTCACTTTGGAACCGAACTACGAACCTTTTTTTAAGAACCGAACTATTCGTTTCATTTGAGAACCGATTTACCAATTTATCTAGATCAAACATACATGTTTTAAGTCTTTTTTGGTTTTTCGATTTCGAGTGTCGGTTATCTACGAGACTTATAACCTATACCATTGTGATTGTGATCCTTTTTCGATCAACGTGGTGCAGTTATTTTCTAACCGAGAAGAACCTTAAAGAGGTTAAAAGGATCTTTCGTTATCTCCGGGGAACTGTTAACATGGGTCTCTGGTATACGAAGGATTCTGGTTTTGAACTAACTGGATTTTCAGATGCTGATTATGCGGGATGTAAAGACACCTTCAAGAGTACTTCCGGTGGAGCTCAATTCTTAGGCAAAAAGCTGGTTAGTTGGTCCTCAAAGAAACAAGACTGTACGACGCTGTCAACCGCAGAAGCATAATATGTGTCTCTGTCCGTTTGCTGTGTCCAAGTCATTTGGATGCGGACACAGTTAACGGATTATGGCTTTTACTTCAACAAGATTTCAATCTATTGTGATTCAAAATCAGCCATAGCTATATCCTGCAACCCGGTCCAACACTCAAGAACAAAACACATCATTATCCGCTACCATTTCTTAAAGGAACACGTGGAAAAGGGTACGATTGAACTGTATTTTGTCAAGACAGATTACCAACTGGCCTACCTCTTCACCAAAGCTCTTTCAGTAGATCGATTAACCTATTTGGTTCGTCACCTTGGTATGCGTAGTTTATCTCCTCAGGAACTTGATCGTCTTGCAAAATTACAGTAATTCTTTGTATATATTTTATCTGAAAAGCAAAATATAAAAATATAAACCTATAAAAGCAAAATACAAAATCAGAAAATTTCAAAAATACAAAAATAATCTTCTTCGTCATGTCTCTCGACAATCGATAACATTTGTGCACCTAGTAATGTTGATTAATATTAACACGGGTGAATAAATAAAGTTCAAGCGAGAGTTATAAATGCTTTCAAAACATGTCCTTTCACTTTTTCTCTACGACTTCTAAGTAAATGTCAGCTTAGGACTCGGGCTCCAAAGAAAGGAAAATGTTCATTTATGTCCATTTATCCTAAACAACGGGAAGCTCATATCTTCTCGGTCTTGAACAAAGTCATATAAACATTCAAAGTTTTGAATGCTCAAGAGCGGTACTAAGGAAAATGATGGTAAATAAGATATATCTCATATATTTTCCTGTTGAGCATAATTTTTTAAGATATTTTCAAAAAGAAAATTTCAAATTCTTTCAAAAATGTGTGCTCAACAAACTCCCACTCCAAGTTTTCACTATATTCTATAATTGAGGGGGAGTATAATAATATGATTCATTTTGCATGCACTCCTATTCTCCCAAGACTTAGTTAAGCTCTTGTGAATTCCGGACATTAACTTGTTTTTAATTCACTAATTGTCAAAAATTGTAAACACATATGTAATTTTTGAGGGGGGAATAGTGATTAAAATATGATCAATACGGATTAATAATGGATACGATCTTCAATCTATAAGTGCGTTCCCAAACCTCGCATGTGCAAAACTCTTTCATAATATGGTGCATATGTGTAGGGGGAGCTTTTTGGTAACTCTAGAAACACTCAATGTGTCTCAAATGATTTCTCAAACATATTGATTGATTCTTTATCAAATGGTTTTATGGATCTTCATGGCAATACACAAAGACCGACCAACTGTTGTTTCTCAAGGAGTGTACCACTAGAATTTCATGTTCGTAGTTATGCAAAAGAAAATGAACATCTTAAGACAACATACAAAACCATGATTGATTCTATCAACTACACATAGCTCAGACCAAAAATCAATATTGACTCTTTGCACAAAAAAATTGTATAACCAATCTATGAAAATGCTAAGCTAAGAGCCCAGTTATTTGATAAGGTTTACCAACCAAAATGCACCACAAAAGGTACGAGAACGAATACCATGTTTACAAAGCAATCAATCTTAGGAAAACCACCTTCTTTTTCTTATAAATCAAAACTACATTTTCTGTCACTGCAATAAACACAGGATAAAAAAAAGCTCCTTTTTCCAAAATCCTCAATCTCTCCCCAATGTTGATAAGACAAATGCTTTGTCCAAAACTAGTCACTTCAAACTCGGCACCTTCCATACGAGAATCAAAAGTTGTGCAAACTGTTAATGTGATTGCCCCTAGAATCTTTAGGCCTAATCCTTCTAAGACCTCTAGGGTAGATAATGTTGTTCCTAACAAACACTTTTGAAAAAACAAGCCGTTAGGATACAATCAATCCGACTGTTTCACAACCAAATGTTATTAATAAGCAACAACTAATTCCTGACGTCAAATGGTTTTTTCTTCTACCAAAGTATAACAAACACTGCAACAAGACAATTAAGACCCACATCCTAGGAACACATTCTAATACTGATCACAGGGTTACCATCTAAGTCTAAGAGTAGTTGCCATCTCGAATAACCATCAAAAAATAGAGAAACCAACGATTCCTAAATCTCCTAAGGAATAAAAAGAACATTCATCAGAATGTAAAAAATTAACCTTGCAATTTGAAATTCTAAATCCGAAATTGAGATTGTGTTATGAGTAAACAAAAAAATGTTAGTTCTCTGCCAATCATGATGTCTGTATGCTTAATTATGTGAATAACATGAATTCTCATGCTGATAATCAAAGTGCCAATGTCACAATACGTGAAAATCAAAAGAAATATAAGGCAAATGCCAAGAATTCGAAGGAGTTAGGGTCCAAAGGAAGTCTTGCTTCATCTAGGCCTAGCAAACTTAGAACTTGTCTTAGGTGGATTCCAACTGGAAGAATTTTTTCCATGTGTGGAAAATTAACTGCATCCAGTAACACTGAGAATAAGTCTGAAAAATCTGTGTGTGACAATGCAAGTACTTCTAATCCCTCGAAACCTTCAAGTAAAGGGTTTTCGAATTCTGCTTTTCTTCTTGAAAGGTTATCATGACTAAGGAAACAACATACTTCTATCTATCTGATTGTTGTTCTCTAATCTCTAGGCAATGGCTTCTGTTACACTTTTTACATTGCATAACCCTGAGCTCAAATAAAAGGGGAGTGTACGCTTTAGTGCGCTTTACCTTCAAAAAGAAGAGAAATCTTCTTATTTTCAAAATTCTGTGTTCAACACTCTCTCCTCGTGTCACTTCAGTAGATATGATAATCATAAGTACGTCAACGATAGAATTGAAAAGATCTATACGGTCATTTTGTTCGTCAAATTTATTCAATGGAGAAAATCAAGTTGGTTTCAAAGTCTTTCGTTGTTAAGTACTGCTGATACATCTTATATCGTCAATATCTCATGAGATTCAACTTCATCAACTTCAACTCTAGCAGATAACTAACACTGCTAATGGACACTTCGGCCGTAAAAATTACTTGATCTTTCCACTTTCATTTGATTACATAAATATCTTTGAAAAAGAAAAATACAAAATATAAAACGCAAGAAAAAGAAAATACAAAAATAATAAACCTTATAAAATAAAATACAAAATCAAAAAATTTCCAAAAATACAAAAATAATCTTCTTCCATACATGACTCTCGACAATCGATAACATTTGCGCACCAAGAAATGTTTGATTAATATTAACCACGTTAAATAAATAAAGATTCGAGCGAGAGTTTTATTAATGCTTTCAAACATGTCCTTTTCACTTTTCTCAACGACATTCTAAGTAAATGTCAGCATAGACTCGGTCTTCAAAGAAAGGAAAATGTTTCATTTATGTACATTTAATCCCTAAAACCAAATAAAACGTGAATTCATCTCTTCTCGTCTTGAGCAAGTAAATTATAAACATTCAAATGTTTTGAAAATGTTCAAGAGACGGACTAAGGAAAAGATGGTAAAAATGGATATATCTCACATATTTCCTGTTTCAGCACAATATCATAGATATTTCCAAATTTTTTTTCAAATTCTTTCAAAAATATTGTGTGCTCAACAACTCACATCACCCAGTTTTTCACTCTATTCTATAATTGAATGGAGAGTATAATCAATATGATATCACTTTCTGCATGCAATCCTGTTTCTCACCAAGACTTAGTTAGGTTCATTGTGAATTCCCCAGACATTAACTTGTTTTTTAAAGGGAAATAGTGATTAAAATGAGATCATACAGATTAATAACGGATACATCTTTAATCTATAAGTGGCTTTCCCAAACCTCGCATGTGCAAACTCTTTCATAATATAGATGCATATGTGGTATGGGAGCTTTTTTAGGTAATTCTAGGAAAAAAACACTCAATGTTCTCAAATAATTCTCAGACACATGAATGATTTTTTTATCAAATGGCTTTAAGGATCTTCATGATGGCAAAACCAAAACCGACCAACTGTTGTTTTCTCAGGAGTTATAAATTGGTTAAGGATTAGGTATATTCTTCCATATCCAACAGACCGGAGGATCTACCTAGAACACTCCATTAGAAAAAAAAATTTAAAAATAGTAGAAGTCTTAGGTATGATTTAAAAAAGGAGTAAGTGAGATAAAGGGGAATAGTGCCGACTGAGAGGAGCTGTGTGGAAGCAAACCCAACAAGGTACTCAGTCATGAAGTGTCCGTAAGGAACAAGGGGTTGAAGAATGAAAAAGAAGAATAAGGGAACAGTGCCGACTGAGATGGAGCTAGTGCTGGAACAAACCCAACAAGGTACTAGTCATGAAGTCTTGGTAAGCACTGAAGGGGTTGAAGAATGAAAAAGAATTGTAAGGATAATGGGTGAAAAGAAAAAAGCCCTACATACAACCCTAGGCAGAAACCGGGTCAATACATAATCTATCGGTAATCACAAAGATGATTCTGATATTGAAGACTGACATCATGGACCCAGTGATGCAATGCACAACCCTCCCTAGCCACTCAGAATCTCTCAAAATATTTCTGTTTCATTTCTCACGGAGATCAACACGTTTCTATCGGCTTTCTCATTCCGAGATCGTTGATATTGAAAAGGTGGCAGTCTGCTCCAGCCTTCGATTACCAAATAACAAATGTGCACTTATAGAGTCTAGAGCCAACAAGATCCATCAAAAATCTCACTAGGACACAAATTCTAATATACAAAATGTCGTACATCATTATACAACATTTGGTATCAAAAAGTCCTACGCATTATCCTTGTGATAATTGCCAGAACATCAGAGTAATACACTTTAGTATTCACAGTGATGTTGGAAATCCTTCTTGAGCCAACGTCAAACAAGCTCTTGGTAGGTGACTTGCGAGATTCTAAATGAATCAAGCTTGTGTCAACTGGATATCAATTTTGGTCCAGTATATGAATTGACGACTCAATCAGAAAGATAGTAACTATCTGATTTGCTCTTACCGTGTTGTCTGCTTTGAGACGCTCCGGTAACGAGAACGGCTAGCGCAACTGCGAGAAACCCTGTCAAGGAGATTCTTTTGAATTCTACCTGATCACAAGCAGTATTTATACTGATTAACGAGGAATCATGGTTATTACAACCGTATTCGATGAAGTGACAAAGACACTTTCGTCCATATATGTTTATCTCTAACCTATACTTGCAGGTTTTCCCGACGGTAGCAGCTTCTAGTCCATGACGAGTCAAGATTCAAGACCTCATGCTAAATCGACAAAGATAAATACACGATGAAAGCTTAAGCACGTGTGTCAAAGTCTTCCGTAATCTCTGATGTACAAGCACTTCCTCAAAAGAACATTTTTGAGAAGATTGCCGGACAATAATAAAGATATATTTTACAAGTGGATCAAGTACTACTCCTACCATGATGTGGTACAAGTAATCATGTTAAAGAAATTGTTGAGAGAGATTGTCAGCAAGCTTTCAAGACCTTGAGCATGAGGGTGGAAACACAAGATCGCAAGGCGGTATAAAGATTCAAGGATAAAGATTCAGAGATCTCAGTAGTCAAGACAAATTAAGGCCAAAGACCACGATATCAGTATTTTGTCAAAGAATATCAAGTTAAAGATCAAGATCCATGATCACAGGCATGCAAAAGTATCTTCAAAAGAATTCCCAAGAACACAAGGCTCCAAGACTCAAGACGTCACAAGAAGAATCCACAATTGAATAACCACCCCTTAAGGGGAGATTGTTAGCCGTGTTTTTTAGTAAAGTGATGGTCATTATTATTCCCGAGCCTTGTATAAGTAAAACATAGTTTACGGGAATTCATTTAAGCTAATTAGGCCTGGGTATCAGGCTTAAGTCTATTTATATTAGGTCCGGCCCAACATAAAGCCCAAACAAACCAAGTAGGGTAAAACACTCTATGTACTATATAAAGCCATCTCTAAGTGTGGAGAGGGTGTTGCTTCTCATTTTATTTTCTAGCGTAAGTAACCATCTTTATTTTTCTCTCTTTGTCTCTCTCTCTAGTTCTTTCTCTCTCTAAAAACTCTTATCTTATTTTGTGTTCATGGTGATGAAATGATATCTCTAATATTTACGGACCTAGAAATGTCGTTTAATAATGACACGAGTCTTTAAATAAAGTTCAAGCAGAAGTTCAAACCTTTTAAAACATGCCTTAATGGCTTGCAGTTATTTCAAACTACAACCCGCTTTTCTGAGAAAAGCATGTCTCCAAAAAGACAGTTGTTCCTGACAACGGGTAATTAATTTTTCCCGGGCATGGATTACTTCATATTCATGCATCATGGGTTATGCATACTTTGTATATAACCCTGGCTTGTTTACAAGAGTAATGTACGTCTCAGTGCGTTATTTCTTCTTAAAGAAGAGAAGTCTTCTTTTTTAACCAAATAATTTTTTCTTATTTGATTCTTCAAAATTATTTATGTTAACCACAGTGGAAAAAGCGTTGTTGAAAATTAATCAGTTTGTGCTTTTATAACTAATTTGTCTACTTAAACAACAACTACAACTCTTTAAATAGAAAACGGGTCATTGTTTGAGGGGGAGAGTGATTTCAAATTTATTTCATCAAACGGGTTTCTAAAACATCACACAATTAACAAAAAAGGTTTTGGTATTTGAAAGGGGTTATAATTTGAAGGGGAGTTAATTAATTTTTAACTCAAAGGGCCAAAATTATCCTTTGTTAGAAAGTTTAAGGACTTAAATGCTATTTGCTACTTGTTTCCTAGATCGGACAAACTACAAGGACTAATTCTGCCAAAACCCTAACTAGTTTTAACCTTATAATACCTTAAACCGAAATTAAAAGATGATAAAAACCCTAAGGATCAAAACTGCCAATTCGAAAACTAGGAGAATAAAAGGAAGCGGTTTGCCATGACTGGTCAAACCTGTTAATCTTCGGTCAAACGTATAAAACACACACACTTCACGCAAACCGCCACCACCATTGTCAAACCTTTAATTCTTGATTTCAAGTGTTTTTCTTGCAAAGGTAACACTTAAACCTTGTCCTATATCAACTGATCTCACTTTAGGTTAAAGGAGTCGTATCAAAACTCACTTAATCAATAAGTATCACTAGATTCGACCTAGGTTTTTGTCAAATCTTAAAATGTTGTTTGGAAATGGGTTTGGTGATTGGGTTTAGATGCGATTAGGGTTTTTGATCACTATTCTATGTCTGGTCATCTATAGCTCAAACACATGTGTGTACTATGATAGATTTTTCATTCGTTTTTTATCGAATCTCCAGATTTCAAACACATGTGTGTACTTAATCAATGAGTATCACTAGATTCGACCTAGGTTTTCGTCAAATCTTAAAATGTTGTTTAGAAATGGATTTGGTGACTGGGTTTAGATGCGATTAGGGTTTTTGATCACTATTCTATGTCTGGTCATCTATAGATCAAACACATGTGTGTACTATGATAGATTTTTCATTCGTTTTTTGATCGAATCTCTAAGTAGTGTAATGTGTTGTGTGTTTATTGTTGGGATATGTCCATTAGGGTATAATTTTGATGTTTTATTGTTTATTTGTGATCACCAATCACTTGTTTGCTCGATATGATAATTTTCGAATTAAGTTTGATGTGAAAAGGTCAAATAGCGGTTTGTTGTTGCAGAAATCAATTTCAATGCGTTTAGTTATTGTTTTGAAGTTAATAACATGTGCCTAAACGAGTATGCATGCCCCCTTTAGGATCTCAAAGGTTTTCGAGGCTTAATTGGTAGATTGTTGCATGATTTTGAAGTAATAGGAAGGTTTAGGTTGTTATGATTGCTAGAGGTTTTAGGAGTGATTGGATGCCTTAGATTGAGTTTGTAGTTGCGAAAATGATAAAAAAATTGAATTAAAGTTTGGTTTTCTTCATAGCAGTTTGCCATGAAACTGTTGTTCTTCATAGCGGTTTGCCGTTTGAAATTCTTCTCAGCGGTTTACCTTGTGTACTCTAGGTAGCGGTTTTCTTAATTCTCTTCGTAGCGGTTTTCCAGTTTTAATAATATTTTAATTAAACAGGTTGACCGCGGTTTGTTTTCAAGCATCACCGAGGTTTGGTCAATTATTCTTTTAATATTAAAGTATTCAAACCGCTATTTCAAAAATTTTCTAATCCGCAACGGTTTGATTAAATATCAATAAAATATTCACAGCGGTTTAATAAAATTATTAATTTTTAATAATTAATTTTAATTATATTTTATTCGCAGTGGTTTATCAATCCCTTTTCACATCGGTTTGACCAAACCACTTCGCAGCGGTTTGGTCAGATGCCTCATGACGGTTTACCCAAACCACTTCGTGGCGATTTGGTAAATTGCTTGCAGCGGTTTGGGCCATTATTTCTCGTTTTTGCCCGTTAAGCCTAATAACCTTATCTAGCCCTATCCAAAGGCTCAATTGACTAGTTAACTCCCATCCGGGCTCAGTTAACTTGTTATTGAACTAGTCGGATAATCTTTGGACCTCTGACCAAGGTCGACCAATGTTGACTTTTAGATTGACTTAAGCCAATGACCCGTGACTCAGTGTGAAATATGTTCTCAAACATGATTCAATCATATCTTAATCAAACATGGCATGATAACTCAAACATAAGGCAAATACTCTCGTCTAACATCAAATTTCTGCTATATTGTATATCTTTGTTGATATTCTTATGCAGATAAGATGGCTGAAGAGAATGTTCTTGCTCCTACAAGAACTGATGAATAGTTGGTTCCTATCGAGGCTCGCTTGCCTATTGGGAAGAGCAATCTTCTTATGGATCTTCAAAAGAAGCAGACGAATCTCATTTTTCTTATCTCAATGGACATTCTGCAAAACACCAACTTCTTCAGTGCCTTCACTGCATCAGCTGATGTTCCTTCGATCTACATTCAGCAATTCTGAAACACTCTTATAATGGATACCAAGTCTGGTATATACAGTTTCCAACTGGATGAACTATGGTTTACTCTGGATGCTGATCTTCTTCCCAGTGCTTTGGGAATCACCCCTAAGGATTCTGCATAACCTTTTGTGGCACCTCTAGCTGGTGATCTGGTAATAGATTTTGTGAATAATCTGGGATACCCTAAAGAACTCTAATTTGTCTCGAAGATGTACGTGAACAGTCTATATCAGCCGTGGAGAACCATTTTGTCTATGATCAACCAATTCTTAACGGGCAAGAATTCTGGTAGTGACATACCCAGACACCCAGTTCTTTAAATATTGTGGGGTGTTGTCTCGGGAACCAACATAGACTATGCAGAACTCATTTGGGAAGAATTCGTTCAGGCAATCAAGACCTTCTTTTCTGATGCAGGGAATCTAAAAGTTCCCACCAAGAAGCCCAAGCCTCATGTTATTCTTTACTGTCGATTCACCAAGCTGATCATTTGCTACTTAGGAGGCAGACACAACATTCACAAAAGGGCACAGTCTCCTCTACACATTACGGCAGATGACTATTCACTCGGCAATCTCAAATTCGTCCCCAAAGGAGGATTGGATGAGGTATTCGGAATGACTATTCCTAAAGACTTGATTACAGATGTCATTCGTAATTTAGAGTACTACCAGAAATACTTGGGAATGGCTGCCCGTAAACCCCGTCAAGCGACTACTGTGACAGATGAAGAGGGTGGGAAGAAGAAAGCTCAACCAGCTGGTAAGTCTAAACATCCTGCACGTGCCAAACAGCCTTGATGACATCAAATAACGTTACTTTTATAGCATCATTTATCCCATGTAAATAACCCATTTAGCTTAATTATTGCAAAGAATTGCTACTTAATCGTTTGTATTTGAGAATTGCAGTAATTATGAAGTACTTGGTGAAGATTAGCAAAAAGGCACGCATTCTGGAGCCTAAACGAAGACATTTGAAGATTACTATTCTGACATCCAATACACCGTATCCATCAAGGAAGATACGGCATATCTGTGCCTGCACTTCACTAAAGACTACAAAGGAGCAAGATCCAATACGCCGTATCCAGAAGAAGACCAATACGCCATATTCAAGTTATGGAAATAAAATATTCTGGAAGATATCGAACGTGGTCCCTACTCTAAGAAACCCCTGATACGCCGTATTGACCTCAATCAATACGCCGTATCGACCTCAGTCAATACGCTGTATCGACCATATTCCAGACCTTATAAATAGAAAACCTAAAAATGGGTTTTCAGTGTGCAAAATCATATTTTCGATACCTAAACCATAAAAGTCGATTTTTAGAAGAGAAGAAGAGCAGAAGAGGTCTTGCAACGTAATTAATTCCATAGGAAACAACTTGTAATCTCCTATACTCTTGTAATCGTTCAGTTTTTGGTATCATTCGTTAACTCGGTTAGTTTACCTTGGCTAAATTATTACTTTTGTATTGATTATGACGTTTGAAGGCTAATACCTTCGGGTATTAGCCATTATTATGAAGATCTGAATGTTTGGTTTGTTTATCTCGATTGCTTAATTTATCGTTGATTGCTTGTTTATGTTTATCAGTTTATACTTGTTTACGTGCTTTTGTATGCGACCTATCATTCAACTGGATCTAGTGATACGGACCAAGTAATCTAGATGCCGGGATGGCTCTCCATATAGTGATTTATACATCTAGACCAATAGGATCACGAATAATAACCTATCTTTGCCTTTAGATTGTGAGCTTAATTGGACCAGTAAGTGACCCTTGGGATCAACGAGTACGTTCTCAATTAATTGGTAAAGACTTGGTTAGTAGACTACTAGTGTATGAATTGCCTTTAAGCAGTAAGTGGGTAAAGTCTCTATGAGCTAGGGTTTAACAAGATCACCATTGCTTTAATCCCTAAGATAGATTATAATCAGCAAATAAGGATGCTTTATGCGGATACGTTTAATTGTGACAGAATTCTTCGTATCTAGGTCTTAGGAAGAAGTACCGCCTAAGTCTTAAGAATGATATGCCGCCTCGAGATAAGTAATCATTGCACTAAATAAACAAACCAACGTTCTAATTGGATTAATAATGGTTAATACAATTTTCTTATATTTGGCTAGACCACTCTTTTATCTTCTGTTAATTTGCTTGCATGTGTTTTAGTGTCTTAAGTTGATTTTAGTCACCACAAAACCCGTGCCAGTCTCTCAGGCTGAAAACCCCTTATCCGTTAGATTTAGGATTAATTAGTTTACATAGAATAGAATTAACTTAGTTTAGATAACCAAAATATTAATAAATTGAAAGATTGTTTCTCGCTCTTAGTGATCGACACCCTACTTACCACGAAACTCCCATCTGACCGGGTACAATGCCCGTTAAAGTGTTGTTTTGGTAAAGTCGGTAAAATATAAATTTTAAACTTGAAGTCATAAAATCACACACCCTACTACAACACATTAAACCTGCTATTGCCAAACAGACTAAGCCAGTGAAAGAGAAAACCTCCAAGCCGTCTCCCTCAAAGAAAATCCGCAAGGGTAAAGTGATGAAAGTTCATAAGGGAAAGAGGTCTGACCATCTTGTTGACGAAGAAGATGAAGAAGGTCAACCTGCTCCTGAACCTCAAGTGGAAGATGATGAATACAATCTCCAAAGAGGTATTCAGATGAGCTTGGAATCTTCTCAAGCACCTGTCGGCGGAGTGGCCATTCGTAAACCTGTCTCAGGGATCACCAGACAACTTCTAGTTATTGAAGGCAAGGGGAAAGGCATTATCTCTGATGAGCAAGCTGCACAATTACTTCTAGATCTGCAAAAGCTAAAGAAGAAAAGTACCACGGACCAATACATATTTCAGAGGCGAACTCCAACAACTCAGGATGCATCTACTGGACCCTCTGCACAACCTCAAGATGATACATCCGAGAATGTGGTTCGTGATACTTCGTCTCCTGCAGATGCTGAAACTAGTGCTGATACGGAAAAGTCTAACAATGAGACAGACACTGAGATTCTTAATGTTGATGAAGAACGAGGTGAGGACGTTTCAAACATGGTGGAATTGGAGGAAAGAACTGTTGAGCTAGACGAAGGCCAGGCTAGATCAGACCCTGGTAAGACACCCGAGTCTCGACCTCCACCAGAGCGTGAATTCATAGAAGAAGACCAGGCTGGACCAAACCCTGGACAAAGTCATGTGGCTCAGGCTGGATCAAACCCTGAACCCATGCATGAAGACTTCATTGCCACAGTTTACCCTAAAGTTCATGAAAGCTTAAAGCATACAACTGAGGAACAAGTCCTCATAGAGAATCCACCAAGCTCAACCGAGACTCTTTCATCAATGAAGAATCTTGAGGATACTTTTACCTTTGGTGATCAATTCCTTAACGACAAACCAACGGAAGACGAACC
>BQNB010136712.1:4776-17959 GCA_026074375.1 Tanacetum coccineum
AAATTAAATAGCAAAATTCTAACAATTCGACAAAATAAAACCCCAAACGGGTTATCATCATCATCATCGATCATCAATTCAAAACTACAATCGTTAAATAACTAACATAACATGATGAAAAAAACTAACTAAAAATCTCAGCCACTTCATCAAAAGTTAATAGATTCAGGATCACGGATGCTTTGCAGATCAATCATTAATTCATAAGACTTTATCCCTAAAAAAATCCAAATCCATCAAACGTTAGCATTTGACATCAATGATGTAAGCCCTCAACATTTTTTAAAATCATCCTTGCAACAATTAATCATAATGTCATCAAACATTTTAACAAAACCATCCAAATCAAACATCTTAAACCCTCTTCATTCATCTCCAAAACCTTCATCACTTTTAAAAAAACGACGTCACCGGAATAAGAAGATCTCCATTTCTTTGGTATCCGTATTCCTCTTCTGCTTTGGTACCCGTATTCCTCCAAAGCCATGATCATTAGCTTGGCAGATGGCGGAGACAATGAAGGTGGTATCGGCAGACAGCACATGATGTTGGCAAAGGTGGCGGCATAACTAAACGGTAGTGGTGGCAAAATCTAATATGTGAAATGGCGAAATTTGATGGTTTGAAGAAAGAAAGAGAAATGTGTTTGTGTTTTTAAGAGAGATAAAATAGAGAGATGAACATGGTGTAATGAATTTTGTTAGTGTGAGGTTTTTATACTCGTATTTGAGTTTGTGGTTTACACTTAAATGATGTTAAATGGACCACATGAATGCAGCAATTACAATTTGACTGAATTGTATTGAAGGTTAATGTTTTCCTTGATTATAACTGATAACAACTATCCTATATATAGGATACAAAAGATTATTCTAGAATAATAACAATGGGCTTGGGCCTAATACAAATCAATAAGTAATAAATGTTGATTGATGATTTGACTTTGAATATTGACTTGACTGTTGAATGATGAATCTTGCCTTGACTTATATACGGCTAATATCCAAAAATATATGACTAATACGCCCCCGCAGTTTGAGCGGGAGGAGGACGGACGCTCAAGCTGGAGCGAAAATCTTCAAATAAAGCCGAAGGAAGACCTTTGGTGAAGATATCAGCATACTGAAAACGAGATGGAACATGAAGAATCCGAACATGACCAGCCTTAACCATATCACGAACAAAATGGATATCAATCTCTATATGTTTGGTGCGTTGATGTTGAACCGGGTTGGCCGACATATAAACAGCACTAACGTTATCACAATAAACCAGAGTAGCAATTAAGAGAGGAGAGTGTAACTTACGAAGGAGATTGCGAATCCAAGCAGTCTCGGCAACAACATTAGCAACACCTCGATATTCTGCTTCAGCACTAGAGCGAGAGATGGTGTGTTCTCGTTTAGCAGACCAAGACAACAGGTTATCACCGAGAAACACACAATAACCGGAATTTGGGAAAACCAACCAACCAAAAAAACCCCTGGCAGTAATCGGACAACCAGCATAGTCAGCATCAGTGTATAAACTAAAGATGTAGAAAAAAAAATAAAATAAAAAAAAAAAAACTGCGGAAGCATATAAGTGAAGACCAAGATCCAGAGTGCCCTGAACATAGCGCGGGATACGTTTGAGAGCGGCAAAATGCGGCTCCATCGGATCATGCATATAGAGACAAATCTGTTGAACTGCATAGGACAAATTTGGGCGAGTAAATGTAAGATACTGGCTAATATCCAAAAATATATGACTAATATTGATGACAATATTAATGTTAGCAGTTACAAGTTGACTGTATTAAAAAAATGTATATGGGCCGTTACAACTTTACCATTTAATTGGTTGTTACATGTTTTGGGGTGTTACAAGTTTTGGCTATTAAAAGATTTTAAAGGCTTTTAAATGTGTATGTTGAACATTTCTAATTGTTTTACATCTTTCCCAATAAAGTAATATATTTTACTTAATTTTTTAAGACTTCGAGCTAAATGCTTTATAAAGTAGTATAGATATAGATAAAATGATAGCGGAGAAAAGTTTTTTTTTAAATATCACTACCGTTACCAAAGCTGGCCCACAATCTCACATTGCCCGAAAAGTGCCATGGTTACCATTAGGCTGTTTTTTTCTCTCACGTCGCGCGTGACCCTAAGGGGTTTTAACAGGGCTCACGCGTGAGCCAAATATTTATTGTGTTTAAGAACGTACACTTAACCGATTCATTCAATGTTTCTAACAAACTTTGCAAATTCTGTATCATCACTGTTGTTTTGTTATTTATATGCTTATTAAGATCATCATTGAAATTTGAAAGTGATTTTATAGTATATTACTATATTTAAGTACTTACAAGCTTGATACATTAAGCTGTTGCATCGATCGAACTTCAGTCACTAGTACACTTGTTTATTTGTTACTCCATATTTCATTTTATGCTCTATCCGAAGCTTGAGTGCTCCCCCATTGTAAATCTTCATATTATACTTTAAGAAGTCATTTATAGTGGGATTAACTAACAAAGTTCTAAACAGAGTGACTGGAAAATGTGTAGGAGTGGATGTAGAATAAGATTATGCCTAAACCACTTATTTGTCATTGCCACCTATATATACTAGCTTCGTGCCCCGTTCAAATGGACGGACTAGCTTTATACGTTTATTTGTTAATAAGATAGACCATGACGAGAATCGTGATATAAAAACGAAGTTAATAACTTGCATAATGTGAAAATTGAAAAAAAAGTGATTAATCAAGATTTATTGAGTTATCTCCGGTTTGACATACACCCCATAACAATAACGTACAAGTGCTTTTAGACTTTTAGATATTAAAACACGCCATCGCTATAAAATGAAATACAAACACCACAGGCCATTTCTTCTCTCCAAGTACACTTACAAGAAATTCCAGGAAAATGTTTAGGTTAAGTTCCAAAAGTGAAATACATCATGTGTTAAGTATCTCATAACTCTTGGATCACCATTCACCTAACAGTATATGTCAATTTTTATCCTATCAGTCAAAGGTGTTTCTCATTTCAGAGTACTAAAGAATCTGGCAAAGTAACATATGTTGTTGAAGGCTTTTTGAAAATCATGCATGGCCTCATTATTCATAGATGCAGTCCTGTGTTCTTCGAAACTGCAAAGGCATCTTTTGTGCTCAATAAAAAATAGTATATTCTCAATTTACATATTATTCCCTTAAATTTCTATAACAAATTGAAAGTTGAGACATTATTAAACCTCACTCAGCTACATTCCCTTTGAATGTTTGACCAATTTACCATGCTTTCTTTCTCAGCTAATTTCTTTAGTATTACCGATTTGACTTGTCATGGATACAAATAACACAAAGCCAGCAACATGTAAGCAAATAGTTCCAAGTTGTAACCTCTATTTAAGCCCGTGAAGTACAGTTTCCTTATAAAAAATTTGTGTTCCTTTTTTTCTTACTACATTATATTATGGAGTATTGATTTTGTGATGCATGCATTTTGCCTTTGTATTCAGTCCAAAGTACAGTAAGCCCACAAACATGAAACATATTAGGCCCAATATTAAATTAGACCCGAATATAAAGCAGGATTTCAATATAATAATTTGTCTGGTTTTAACGAGATATTTTTGCATGTGCGTTGCGGCGGGTGCAAAAATATTCGTTCTAAGCTAGGAAGTAAACCTTTAATTATATGCTTTTCCGGTAAAAGGTGTTAAACAATAGTAGAAAATGATCTCAAAGAATTAAAACATAGAGTTTAATAATATGTTATGAAAGAAGTTCATTTTTTTAGCTAGAAAGAAGTTTTTATAATAATATGTTCTGAAAAATTATGTTAGCAATAATAAAAAATTGATGTAAAAAGGTAGTAGAAATATGAAATTTAATTGGTTTATCGGTTAGTTTGCTATATTACTAAACTCAAAGAATGTTAAAATAATAATTATTGAGTTTAAGAGCTTATTTGATACTTTATTAAACTTTGAGGGGGGTTTTGGAAATCAACCGCATGTTGTACAACTGACATTTGGTTGACAAATGTTATACAGTAAATTAGTCATGTCAGTGTACTATTACTCATTTGTTATCCGAAGTTGTTAATTCATACATTAGAAAGTGACTTAAACTTTTTGGTTTGTTTTCATAAATTTGGTTTTTGAATAGATATCAGTTTTTAATTTGTTTCTCAATTTGTGTTGGTTTAGAATTTGGTAGTTTTTGGGTAATTGGTGGTCTATAAATAGAGGCAAATGTCATTAGTTTTATTTGTACCTCTGAATATTTGTTTCGTACCTTTTGGAATTAGGGTTTGATACCTTTGAATTTGATTTTGTAATTTGGTTTGGTATTTGAATAAAGCTTCCGCTTCGTTCGTTCGACTTTGTTTGTTCGTTTTGTGCTTTTTGATTACCAACAAGTGGTATCAGAGCTGGGTTGAAGATGAAGAAGAAAAAGAAAAAAAAAAGGTTCGTCTGGTGGAGAGATCGTTTTTAGATTCGATCGTTTGATTTGTTTTGGATCGTTTTCAGATTCGATCGTTTGTTTGTTTTGAATTTAAGACCGTAATTCTTATTATATAAGTGGGTCATTAGAATTATTATTCGTATCATATTTGGAGCGTTTGAATTAGTAGAGCTCGTTCGTCAAGTTATTTTGTAACTTGAATTTGTTTGATACGGATAATAAGTTTGAAGTTGGACCGTAATACTTATCAAATAAGTGGGTCATTGGAATTTGAATTTGATATTTGGACCGTAATACTTATCAAATAAGTGGGTCATTAGAATTTGAAATTTGATATTTGAAATTTGAAGATCGATTTTGATGTTTGAAGACTTGATTATATCATGTCGTTTGAAGTTTGTTCGATCGTTGGAAATTTGGAAATTTGGATCTTCGTTCGTCGGGCTTTTGAAGTTAGTTGCTCGAATTTGATTGTCTTTGGAGAAGATCGTTTGAGCCGATTTGTTTGATTTGTCGGTTAACGTTTGATTGTTCGTTTTGAAGTCATCGACGTTTGTTTTGGATCGAATTTGTTTGGGATTGCTTTTGAGAATCGATCGTTCGTTTTGAATTTGGCTAGCATCTCTAGCGTTTGGAATTTGGAATTTGGATTTGGAACATTTGAAGGAGTTCAAGTCACGGTGGAGATTGTTAGAAAGTGACTTAAACTTTTGGGTTTGTTTCGTAAATTTAGTTTTTGGATAGATATTAGTTTTTGATTTGTTTCCCAATTTGTGTTGATTTAGAATTTGGTAGTTTTTGGGTCATTGGTTCCCTATAAATAGAGGCCAATGTCATTAGTTTTCTTTGTACCTTTGAATATTTGTTTCGTACCTTTTGGAATTAGGGTTTGGTACCTTTGAATTTGATTTTGTAATTTGGTTTGGTATTTGAATAAAGCTTCCGCTTCGTTCGTTCGACTTTGTTTGTTCGTTTTGTGCTTTTTGATTACCAACACATACTAACGAGATGTTGAGCACAAAACGAATATCGTTTTGTTTGTTAGGAAATAAAACTTTAACTAAAAGTAATATGTTTTTTTCTTACTTTTTTTATTATTTTTATTTTCTACTTTGCTATTATTTTTTTAATTTTAATAATTTTTTTTCTTGTTTCACTTTTATCTTTTGTATTAAAAGTATTAAATAGATACGTTGCATTTGTTTGTTAGATAAAGAGTGTATAAGATAATATGTGTCAATTCATATATTGTTCAAAATGAAGGCTACGGTTTCGGACTCATACATCTCAATTCTAACGCGACTCATTTCATTAATTATTTTAAAAGTTCAATACAAACTCGGACACGTTTATTTTTATCGAATAAACATGAGATTGCATGTTTTGTTTAAAATATTTTAACTTTAAATTGATTATATTATAAAATTTATTTTTTTATTTAATAAAGTTTATTTTTTGTGCGAATGCAATCGTTTTATATTTAAATTGTAAAAAATATAGTTTACCACATTTAGACATTTTTACCACAAAAAAAACAGGTTTATTTTCTTTCAGATTCAGATTTTTCAACCACTTATTCAGATTAAGATGAAAATTAGATTCAGACTTTTCTATCGAATATTCATATTCAGATATGCAAATCAGATTCAGATTTAAATTCATATTCAGATGCTCTTAATAAACAAATAACACCTAATCTATCTTGATAAATGTGAGTATATAAATAGATATGGGTGTTTGCGGGGATACGATGTTAGACATAAAGGACAATATGAGTGTGCATCATTTTTTAGGCTTTGGAGAGGTATTGGCCTGTGAATGCCTCAAGATTTTTTTATAAATTCTATTCCATAAAGGACACATACAAAGTTCTTCTTATGCACTTGTGAGTTTATTTGATGGTTTGTGATATATTTCCTAATTACAATAGATGAATATTGTTAATCTTGTAATTAGAGAAATGATGTAACTTTTAATTTTCATCATAGTGAAACATATTTTTTTACCATCAGTTTTTACCATATTAGGGTTTTCCACATTAAATATGTGTCATTTTATCCTATTTTCATATTTAGTTGCGGGTTTGCTTTAATTCGGTGTCACTTTTCTTGACAAGTTGTATCAACTATCACGAACCAATGTTGAGTGTGTGTATAATTATTTATTGTATGCTATGTGGTTGCCACTAATAAGTGGACCATACACATCAAAAGATAATCTCACTCAGAAGTGTTCGTTACTATTATTAACAAATAATAGTTTTGTTGAAAAGAAGATTTTGCATGTAGCTTGACGACGAAATTTGAAATTAAAAAATTCAATAGGAGTAAATTCTCATCGTGGAAGGTAAAGGTGAAAGATATCCTAAGGAAGGATAAATTTTTAGCGGAGGTGAAAGTTATCCTAAGAAAGGATAATTTTTTAGCGGCTATTCGTGAAAGACCAGTTGAGGTCACGGATGACAGTATATGCGACGATATGGACAAATGTTATTGCAAATCTTTATTTGACATTAGCAGATGGAGTTATGTCAAGCATAGAGGAGGAAAAAAATGCAAAAGAGATTTGAGATCATCTTGCTCGGTTGTATGAAGCAAAATCACTCTAGGATAAAAAATTTCTTAAAAGGAAACTATATTCTTTGTGCATGACGGAATCTACTTTAGTGACTCAGCGCGTCAATAGTTTAAATACTATAGCTAAATGAACTAGCACCTCACATAACAACTGGATACTTACATCTCTCGGGTGTATACAAATGATATAACATATAGGAAAATAGAAAAATCACTCAAATAACGATGTCATAATGCATAAATTAACAGTAGGCTTGATAAATGATCAAATATCCACCACTTTAGCGTAAGCACATAGAAAATACTATCAAATAGGTCTTTACGGGGTTGTAACGTAAGACTTCACGTAAGGAATAAAGGATAAGGGGGATATAGGAATTTTTAATGGACGAAATTAATTATCTAAACAATTACATTTACGTTGTTGCCTAGTCAATACCCAAAACAATACAAACTAAACAATGACTCTTTTTAATTACTTTTTATGATTCTTTTTTGACATAATAAATAGCAAGATGACAGTTCATATGTTCTTTTCTCTTTATTATTCTATTTTCTGGTTTTTTTACATACACTTTTACCCCCAACATCTTTTGATTTGCTAAACATAAACAAAATTGAACAACTTGAAACATAACAATGCCTGCTCGTGTGTTATTCGACTCGGGTGCTAACTGATCATTCCTATCTGAATCATTTAGTCAAAATTTCATTACTCCCATTAATCAACTTAAACCTCCTTTAGATGTGGAAATAGCTGATAGCAAGATTGTGCATGTGACTAACATTTTTGAGAATTGTCAAATAAAAGCTGATAACAAGCGGTTCTTGATAGATTTAATTCTTATGCCCATTGGGGAGTTTGATGTTATGGCTGGTATGGATTGGCTGGGTAAAAATGACACACTTATCTTATAATTTTACCATGGCTATGCATTAATAGTAGTTAATTAGAAGAAAACAAATCTGAAAGTTGAGTACTTGATTCACAAATATATATATATATATATATATATATATATATATATATATTATATTTATATACATAGATATACATATATAAATATTATATAAATATATATACTAATATATATATATATATATATATATATATATATATATATATATATATATATATATGTATCAATATCACTTAGTGGTTAGGGTTATGTCAGATAAACTAACTGCGTTAAAAATGATAGACGATAAGGTTTAAGATTTAGTGAACGATAAATTGGCAGTTTATCTGTCATGAAGAATACACTATCATAAGCTTGACTAAATCTCATATCTCTATCATTAGAGGTTAGTGTAATTATCATAAAAGGCAAAATGGGTCAAAAAAATAAACGGGTTACAAAGGTAGGATCTAGACATGAAAAACATTTAAATTGTGTTAAATATAAAAATAAACAAACATGTAGTTCCTAAATACATAAACCCTTGTTGATAGTTGCTTATCAAACCAGAAACTCAATTCATGCATCTTCAAGAGTCAAACTTTTCATTGTAATTGTAGAACCGTAGAAAGGGGTGGATACGGTTTTCTTAACTTCTTCCAAGTTTATAAAACTTCAAGTCTTGAAAGAGCTGAGTGGTGTGCTAGTCTACTTTGTGGTAAGAACAATAAGTAGATAGAGAGAAAGAGAGACACCATGATATATACTGGTTCAATAAGGGGGGTTTACTCCTTCCGTACGTCTAGTTGCGAATCTACGACTCCGATACTACACTAGTATAATCCTTATGGTGGACTATAAACCGTATTACAATTAACTCCACTGATATGCACAAAGATCAACGCTCAAAAAGAAGAGTTACTACCTACGGTATTTCGCCCTTGGAAACCACCCCTAAGAGCCCGTGATTCGACTTAACATCTAGGATCACTTAGATCAACTAGGACCACTAAGATCTTCCTCTTGGAAGCTTACCAAACCCCCACTAGATCCCCAATGATCTAGGCTTGATCCTACGGATACAAGACTTCCCTTACAACTCGATAGATTGAAATAAGATAGATGAACCAAGTCCTAACCTAACCTAGAGACTCGATTATAAACAAAGGGTATAAGAAAGAAGACCCTCGACTAATAACACACAAGTGTGGATTAGGTACTTGTGTGTCTATCTTACGGAGATGTGTTCTTTAATAGAATGATAAGATGAGAAGATTAAGAACACAAGAGGTGTTAGAATTAGAGGATTAGAGAAGAGAAACGAGAGGAAAAAATGTTTGCAAGAGGTGAGGAATACAAAGGCTAAGGGTGGGTATTTATAGGCCAAAGATCTCAAATGTTGTAAAAACATTTCGCGACTGGCGAGCTGCCCACGCGTCAGCCCGTGGCCGGCGCGTCAGATTCTCGAAATGTTTTCTTTGGGATTTTGGCGTTTTAAATACCTGCACTTGTTAAACCCCCGAATTGTACTTCACGCTATGACCTTTCAATTATTCTTACACTCAAGGTCAACCAACTCAAATAGTTATTTGATAAAAACGTTTGTGAAGTATTTAAAAGCGTTTTGCTTATCCGATATTGTAAAGAGAGAAAATAATTATCGAAAAGGGGTATTTTAGGTATTCCTCAAAGTCTAACTAGCTTAGTTGGGATCCAACTAAAGTTTTAAAGTAGCTAGTTAGGGTACAAGAGAATATTCTTAGAATATTTTTAACTTGGAGAGAAAGGGGGAAAGATTTAAACTTTGAATTTCAAATTCATTAAGCACATGTTGGAATAGAAAGAATGGGATAAGGATGTGTTGTCCTGAGTTGGCATGATGTGATGGAAAGGATCCTATTGATCTTGGTTTGAAATAGAGGGTTGAGATGAGATGAAGAAAGGTAAGTTGGATAGGTAAAGTGGCAAGATCAATGGTAATAAGAGAGATGTGTTTGTTTGGTGAGTGAGATGTGTTTGTTTGTGAGAGGGAAGTGTGTTTGTTTAAACTTGAATTAAATCCAAGGGTGGAGAGGAGAAAGAGGTAACTTGGATTGATGAGGTGGCTTGATCAAGGGTGGAAGAGAAAGTATGTTTGTTGTGTTTGTTTGAAATCAATCCAAGGGTGGAGAGAAAAGAATGAGGTAACTTGAAATGATAAGGTGGCTTGATCAAGGGTGGAAGAGAAAGTGTGTTCGTTGTGTTTGTTTGAAATCAATCCAAAGGTGGAGAAAAGAATGAGGTATCTTGGATTGATGAATTTGCTTGATCAAAGGTGAGGTTGATGGTGTGTGTGTGTGTGTGTGTGTGTGTGTGTGTGTGTGTGTGAAATTCAAATGTTGTGAGGAAGAAGGTGAATAGTGGATATGTAGTGGAGAATGTTTTGATAGGATGTGTAGGAGCCTATGTTGGGAATGAAGGGAACAAAAGGTACGACAAGTACTAAGGAGAGTACATTATGTAAGAGTTGTCCCATGTGGGTATTATCTGGGGAAGGTTTATGTGAAGAAGAGTTTAAGCATAAAGATGTTTGTAGATGAGAAGTAAGAAGATAGGGATGTTTAGGATGAAATCAAAGGATTGATTTAGGTTTATAATCACATTGCCAATAAGATAGAAAAGAGTGGGCAAGTGTGATTATGGGAAGGTTTAAGAAGAAAGTGTATAGAGTGTGTAAAGGATGAAATCACTTGTTGGGCAAAAAAGGTAAACAAGTGATTACAAAGAATGGGTTGTAGGATTGTGTAGAAGGAGAGTTTAATCACTTGTTGGGAAAGAGAATAACAAGTGATTAAAGGGATGTGTTATAGAGAGAAGTATTGGTGATTTGCGATTTTAGTTAAGATGTAATTAGGATTTGGTTGAGATTTGGTTGAGAATTGATGATTAAGTTACACAAACTAGTTCCTACAAATATGCATGCATGCACCATGATTTGTCTAGCCATCCATGAGAAAGACCACTCCGGGGCAACAAAACAACCCATACCCCCACCCACCAAACTTCCAAAACCAAAACACCAAACACCCACCCCCCATGCAAATCACCCTCCACCCACAAACAACCGCCCCATCACATAACAAACCACCAGCCCGACCCCCATATCCCCAGCGCTGCCATCACTAAAAGCGGCCCACCCTACCAAATCGAGGTGAAAAACCCAAATGCCACCCGCCCCAACCGAAATAGACCCCCCTCCACCCAGGACACCTTCCCAATCCACCACTTCCTCCGAAACCCCCCTCCAACCGCCTATCAGGCGGCGTTCCTAATAAAAATAATAATTGCAATTTGATCCACACTTAATTCTAACTAAAGAAATCACCCACACACCACAACACCCGACCCAAACCCATAGCATAACACACACCTAAAAACTCCCCAACCAAACAATCCTAAAACCCCCTCAATTACAATCGCAACCCCCCCTAAGCCCAAAGCTCCCACCCCCACCTAACCCATATGCGCTCGACAGGACACCTCTGGCGCGACTCGCCCGTCATCTACCCCCCCCCCAACGTCACCCCCCCCGACAAATGGCATCTCCACATGGTTGTACTAAACCCCCCCAACCAACAAATTTATATCTATGCAGCTCACCGAGACAACCCAAAAAAAGCCAAATCTCATTACTCAAATCTAACTATACTCAAACCAAACGGCCCATTCCCAAATCGTGCTTATACATAGAACCCCTAAAATCCAAACCTAAAAACCAGTCTAACATGCCTAAAAACTGCGGGGCGGGGCGGGAGCGCGCGAGCGTGTCGAATCACGCTCCCACTGCCAAGTACCTGGTGAACTCTAAACACCTCAACCAACTAAAGTGAACACCAGCGTAATCAAAATACCCCCACACTCACACAAGCCTCCAACTCAGGCGCGTCCACCCCCATAAAAGTCAAGTCCCTGCCCATGATTTTGGGTATTATAGTAGAGAAGAAATCCTAAATCAACCCTTTTAAGAATTTTGGTTATGATAACTTAAATTCATTGCATTACAAAAAAAGGATATAGAAGATATGTCCAAGTTATAATCCCTACGTCCATGTGAATATAAAAATAAAATCCCAATTTTAATCCATTTTGGATATTTTACACATGTTTGACACACAATCCATTATACAATAGAAAGTTGTTGCTAAGTATAATATTTCAGAGTTATAGTCGATGTGTTGTGTCAACATTGATAATATTAACTACCATAGTGTATGGTGAATTAATTCCATAGTTTCTTGGATGAGATAACTATATTATTATGTATAATCATTGTGTATTTTAGTATGATATGCAATACCATACCGAATCCTATTTTAAAAGAATTGTCTTTAATTACGTAGGTAGTTTGTATGTTTGAATAAAGTTCTTTTCTTTTCTACCCTAATACACATAGCATGCAATCAATACATAAAATAAACAAGTTGACACAAATGCAACATTTTTAACACAAGGGTGAGTTGCGATCCAAAGTGATTTTGTCAATGAATTTGTCTTTTTAATCTTTCATGTCTATCATGGGGAATAGAACATGCAATGTTGTGAATAAGTCGATTTCACATATTTAAATATGTGAGGCGATGATTACCACAATATTGGCAAGATGTAGATCAAATTTCTTGTTCATAGCACATAGGTTTGACATGTAGAATCCGAGATAATGTCAACCATAGTTTGAATAATGCATTGACATCTATCCTTCATCTCGTTAAAACAACAATGTTGCTTAACTTTCATGCCTTTCACATAAATCCTAGCACACTCACTCAAATCAATATCTTATGGTGCATGTCAACCATGGACAACCTCAACTAGACTTGTGCAATTTGGACTTTCAAAAATGTCATGCGAAAATCCTAAGCTTGTTTTGTCTTAGACCTAAGTGTTCTCTCATTCAACTCACCAATTACTTGTTCTATTGGGTTACCTCTAGCTTCTTTTACACTTTTAGGATAACCCAACTCCGAGGCATTAGCTTCTAGTGGCGGAGACCTAACCGGATTTTGAACTATGGGTTCAATGATCCTATCATCTTCTACCGAAGGAGATGACTTAGGTTCGAGAAAACTCTCATCAAATGTAACATTGAGATATTCCTCAATTCTCATTGTTTCCTTGTTAAGCACTATGTATGCTTTACTAGTTTGAGAGTATCCTAAAAACACACCTTCGTACGACTTTGGGTCGAACTTGGTGAGATGTACTTTA
>BQNB010136713.1:0-17959 GCA_026074375.1 Tanacetum coccineum
TAACAAGATGTAACGGAATTATCACTTTATTAATTCATGGATAACTTTACATATGAAACTCTAAAAGAGTTGATATTTATGCTACGTATCTTGTAGTAGGATAAAAGTAACAGACGACGAGGATTGTTGCTTGATGATTGAGGTTTTTAGATTGAAGAAGATTCTGATGAGACTTGTATATCCTCGAGAGTTGTTTCTAGGGTAGAAATCCTAAACTGAACAAAAGCAAGCTTATCTCTGAGTATGCTTTCCTGTGGCCCTGTTATTTTTGCAGTACTTGGTCTGGTGACCTATCTTGTTGCAAACTTGACACTTGACACTGCAAGGTCCCGTGTGATGTAGTCTACATCTTTTACATAAGGGAAGGTTTCCGGTATATCCATTGGTGGCAGTATAAGTTCTGAAGGTTTCTTGTCTTCTATTCTGCCGTCGGTGGTAATCATTGCTACGGTTGTTTTTGTTGTAGTTATTCTGATAGTTGTTGTTGATGATGTTTCCATTATCCTCAAGCTTTCGTTTGCGATCATTGGTTTCTAGCATAGAATTACACTTTATTATCTGATCCATTAATCTATGGGCTATGTTGATGGCTTCCTCCAAAGTTTGAGGCTTCGAGGTAGTAACATTTCCCTCAATACTCCTGGGTAATCCTCCGATAAAAGCTTCCATGAGTTTCTCGGTGTTTGGTACCATATTCGGGCATAAGATTGTTAATTCCTGGAATCTTCTAACATAAGTCTTAAGATCATTCCCTTTCACAGTCAGATTGTAAAATTCATCTTCCATTTTCTTGACTTCAGTTCGAGGGCAATACTTATCAGTTAAGAGTCTTTTTAATTTGGTCCAAGCGATTTGATTGGCTTGATCTATTCCAATAGGTTGAGCGTATGAATTCCACCAGGATAGGGCATCATTAGTTAGAGTACCAGTAGCAAATGTTACTCTGTCTTCCTCGGCACACTTGCTACGAGAAAACATCGATTCAGTACGTTCAAACCAGAGGATGAGGTTAACAGCTCCTTCCGTGCCATTGAAGTAGAAAGGTTGACAATTTATGAATTCTTTGTAGTTTCCTCTTTTTGCTATCGGAATTTCTCTGGGTCCAGTGTTCCTATTAGGATTGTCGCTATTTGCCATTGATGCAGCTTGTGCTTTTAGAGCTGAGGAAATGCCATCATTAATTAGTTGTCAGATGGCAGCTAAAGTTATGGTCTGTGTTTCAGATGTTGACGTCCTTTTGTGAGGCATTCTATCAACAAAAGATAACACGTAATAAGAATGATATCCTAAGTTATAAAAGAGAATGTGATGCTTAAAATGTTTAAAGAGAAATGCTTATTCTTTTGAATTTTTAAGCACTTAGAGGTTATGATAAAGACAATGATAATGATGTAAATGGTAGAAATGATGATGAAAGAGCGATAAGTTGGAAACAATAAGATAAGAAACGGGTTTGCCTTTATAAATAACTTGCCTTCTTACTGTACATAGTCAAGATTTGACAAGCGTTTTTATTCATACCACACATCCCATGGCTAGAATAAAGCTATAACTATTTTAAGAGTTTGTTGGTTCTGAGCCGGTAGATAACATCCTAAAGATCCTCCTGATCTGTTTGGTGATGAGCTTGGATTTTCTCAATGATTTGTTCAAGATTGGAAATTTTATAGTAAGCAAAGGCAATCTTATCCTTTTGCCCTAACTGCTTTTTTTGAAGTTTGATAATATGAGTACGGATTTTCTTGAGTTCGGTCTTTAGTTCGTCACTATTCCTTCATATGATCATTTTATCAATACGTCCTTCCTCCATTTTCTCGATGTGATGAAGATAGAGTTCATCTAAGTAATTCAAAATATCTTCGATTTGTCCCTTATGATGTTTCAGATACATCTTAATTGGACATTTTCCTATTTCAAATATCTGAGGTGGGGTAGGAGTATAAACTGAGGAAGATGGTGATACCAAATCACAGGTTTGATTCTGGGATGAATTAGATAACGCAATTGAGGAAGAAGATGAGGAATAGATTTGCTTCGTAGGTGGTAATAGTTTTTTAGGAACAAAGAAATATCAAGGATCAAATAGTAATGATGGTGGTAATACCGGAGATGGAGTCAAAATAGCTGGTGGAGTAATAGGATATGGTGATGAAATAGGTAATTCCTTAGCTTAAAATGCTTGTATGTCCTTCAAATAAGTATTATTGTAGAAAGATAAGAATACAGGAAAAATCATATTATCGTTAGAGTTTTCTGAAGAGTTAAAAGAAATGCTTCCCGATGAAGCTGGGAAATAATCCGATGAGACCGAAGTATAGTTAAAAATATTCATAGAGGAAAAAGCATCCTCAATATCGGAAGTAGAGCGGTTGAGAGAAGACGTCATTTTGTTAACAACCTAGTTGTAAATAACATAAGTTATTTATGATATAATATAGTATAATAATTATGTATCTTTACATACTGATCCGGATTGTAGTGGCACGGAGGACTTTGATGGCTAGAAAAGAAATGTGGTTATAGTTAAGGTTTTGACCTTGTTCTCTATAACCATGGCGCTGATACCAATCTGTAACACCCCCATTTTTACAATATAGCAGCGGAAGCTAATCTGGGGTATTACTTCATGGAAACAACAATCATAATCATAGAAAATGACCCAAAAGAGACGTTTGTTCAAAAGATACGTTATCATTCATTTCAAATCAGAGTTTTACAAAGGCAGGTCCCAAAATCTAGTTACATACAATGTGAATGATAACAAGTTTTAGCCATCTTCGAGTCCATGCCACTCCGTGCCGTATATTGCTCAATAACCTGAGATAAACATGCTAAAAAGTCAACACAAAGGTTGAGTGAAATTCATAGGTTTGATATAAATAGTTTGAATATAAATCATAGTGTAATAATTGTATAAAAGTGATGGTGAAGAAATTGAAGGTAAAACGGCTATTTTGGATATCGTGCTTAATGACTTGTACATTGTGCTTTGAAAACTTGTACTTGACTTGGAGGGAGTTTATATTTCAAATGAGATGTCATGTTACTTGTATATATGCTTTAGTAGATTGTAAATTCACTTTAGATATTAACCTTTCATGGAATTTAGGGTTTAGAGGTATACGATAACGGTTTAAAGCCCGTTTTGATATAACGTTGCAAATGGTACATTATAGAAATAATGTACTTTGTAATAAGCATATTAAGATATTGACTTGACATTTTATGATATTTGCTTGACATATATGAAGACGGGATGGCTATAGCTAGGTTGCATGAGCTCGTCTACTTTAGTTATGTAAGTTACATGACATACTAAGATATTAACAATACAACTAATGTAATAAAGCGAAAAATTTCCCCGTACAATTGTGATAATAGAAAAATAGGTTTTGTATTTGATGAAAATTCTTGGGTTGTTATAGAAGCTGTTCGTAAAGTAAGTTTTTACACATTTTATTTCATTACGATCAATTTACAAAATACGACACACGTATTGATTTTACATGTTAATATGTGATGTAACAGGAAGTGGAACTAAATGTGAGGCCAAAACGCAACAATAAAGAAGGTTACTATAAGAAAATGATAAGAATTTCATATGTAGTATATTGACTATAATGCCAGATACACCTTTCTAGGTATTGATTTATTTGCAACATTTTTGCTCTAAAAATTCAATGAATGTTTAGTTCTTGGTAAAGTTTATGTCTCATTATGCGGTTTGTTTTTTTGTGTGATTTAGTGGTTTAAACAGGAACTGAGGTGATGGCAAGTGTAGTAGAATGCATTGCACGTAAGTATAGTAATTTCAAAACCACGGGCATGTGCAATTTGGTTTCCCAAAAAGCACATTTTAGAGATCAGTGTGCAAGTCTTTTAAAAGATATTAGCGTTTAGTCTTGCTTTTTATGAAACTTTAGTTTACTTGGAAGTCTACAGTAATACCAAAGGGATAGTGCTCTAATAAGATGAAATAATTTTCTATATACATAAATTATTTAGTTATGAATTTACGTCAACTGATTGAGTTTGTAAAGTGTTACATTTCGATTAGGGCCTGTTTGGAATTGCTTACTAAAGCTACTTATAGGGGCTATTTGGAATAGCGGATGCTTGGGATTGCTAACCAAGAAAACAAAAAATCTAAAAAAGCCCCTATAAGAAGGCAAAACTGTTCAATAAGAGAAACATAGTGTTGGCAACACAAAAAGTGTCGGTCACTTCCAAGTTGTAATAGGTCTTAGCTCGTAGTTTTGTCATGTTAAGTATAGAAGCTAATCCAGCCCAAGACCTATGGGAAGCCTATCATACCGAACGAGTATAACCAAACAAGAATAGCCGATCTAGTATTTCTTTGACAACCGAACGTGTTGTCTGTTTCAAGAACCAAACTAGCTAAGTTATAGTGGGAACCGAACTAGTTTGTTGTTTGTTGAAACCGAACTAGTTAACCGAACAAGCAGAGCCGAACTAGCTTAGTTGTTTGACAATCGAACTAGATAACCGAACAAGCAGAGCCGAACTAGCGTATTTGTTTGACAACCAAACTAGATAACCAAACAAGCATAGCCGAACCAGCTGAACCGATCTAGTTTAACTCTTTGTCAACCGAACAAGACAACCGATCTAGGCAATTTATTTGTCAACCGAACTAGTCAATTCCATTTAAGACACATTAACTCAAAGTTCTACATTATACATTTTATTTCTTTGACTTGTAAAATCCCATGAAATAAACACTTGTTTTCCCTATTTTGTCTAGAATTGTAAAATCCCGTGTAGTTTCATTTCAAGACTCAACAATCACATAACCAAACACAATTTCTTTCTACCACCGATCGATCAATTTGTAATCTTTTTGATACCACAATGACGACTCTTGCCGATAAGTCACTTCTTTCAGGAGGAGACAACAAACCACTAATGCTTGAAAAACACTTGTATGATTCTTGGAAGAGCTAAATGGAACTCTATATGTTGAATAGACCTCATGGAAGAATGATTCTTGCCTCTGTTGAAAAAGAACCACTCATTTGGCCTTTAATCACTGTAGATGGAGCAATAAGGCTTAAGGAATATATTGAACTGACTCCCGCTGAAGCCATTCAAGCTGATTGTGACATCAAAGCAATAAACATCATTCTCCAAGGCATTCCAACTGAAATGTGGTATTTTGCACATGGTATGGTTTTAAATGGGTCAAATAAGGCAAAGAATGGGTTCGGGTCTGATTGGAGTTCGAATAGGGTTTTCTGTGTTTTCAAGTGTATAATTCGTGTAAGCATGGTTAATTATGGTATATTAATGATCATAGGACATGTATGAAGTGTTATCATCAGTATTTGTTTATGTTTCGAGTTTAAAAATGGGTTAAATTGGGTGAAATTAAGTGGGGTCAGTTTGGTCTCTAATTTAGGGTTTGTTTTATGGTTTCAAGCTTTAAATTCATATGTAAATGATTAAGAGTGATAGGTTACTAACCTCAAGGCTCATATTAAGGTTTATAATCAAAGTTTGATAGGTGGTTTGGGTTAAAACGAGTTAGAAATGAAGAATTTGGTAGTGGGTTTCACTTGGTACGGTTTTGGGTTTTCTTGACTTTCTTTGTTTTATAATTTGTAGATAAAAGGATCAAGATTGTAGATATTGATCCTAGATTAGTTTGATAAGGATTACATTGATAATTGAGTGGTGGTTTCAAGTTATCAATGGGTCGTAAATGGTCTAGTAATAGGTCAGTGCGGTTGGATTTAGGGCATGTAATGGACTTTTAGGGTTTTCTAGGTTTTTATTTCAAGTATATTGCCAAAGTAATGATAGGAAATGATGAATAATAGTTTGTAAACTCATATCATAAGTTTACAAAGGTTCTTGATTGCTTATTTGAGATTGAACGAGTTTAAAACGAATAAATGGGTCAAATGATCATTTAGGGTTCATTTAGGGTTTCTTGGATTCAATCTTTGTGTAAATAAAGTGAGATTATGAAATAATTATAGAATAGGATTTTCATGGTTGTAAAATAAGTTTTTTAAACAGTATATTGAGTGTTGGTGTAGATTTATGATGGATAATAACTGATAAACGTGTCACTGCTTGCTATTTAGCTCGAGTTAGGGTTTCTGACTTGGATTTCTTATAATGGGAATGAATATGGATTGAAAATATGATGTATAACTTGATTACATCTTGTACTTGATATATTGTACAAGATTACTTAGGAAAACGGAGGTAAAACGGCTATTTCGAATTTTGTGCATTAATGACTTGTACTTTAAGCTTAAGGAATCTATACTTTCTTGGATAGAATGTATATTCATATGAGATGTTATATTACTTGTTCATATGCTTTAGTATCTTGTGCATTCACTTTAGATGTTAATCTTTTACGGGATTAGGGTTTAGAGGTATATGATAACAGTTTAAAGCCCGTTTAGACATAACGTTGCGAATAGTACATTATAGGAATAATGTACCTTGTAAAAAGAATATGATGATATTGACTTGACATGTTATGTTGTTTGCTTGACATATCATGGAGAACAAGAATTGGATAGATCAGGTTGGTGTGCTAGTCCTACTTAGTTATGCAAGTTATATTGAGATATTGTCAATACAAGTAATGTAATAAAGCGAAAAATTTCCCCGTACAATTGTGATAATAGTAAAATAGGTTTTGCATTGAGGAAAACTCTTGGGTGGTTTTAATAAGTAGGCATTTGTAAACTGGTTAAAGTACAATTCTAAATTAGGCATTAGTCAACTCTGTGATGCTTAAGTATATTGTAATAATTTGATTGATAAGCAAAGGACACAATATCTAATGCTAACAAAGAAATTTTCCTGATAACACCTAGAAGAAATGATGTATATGTCCTTGACATGTCATCACTGACTCCAAATGGAGCTTGCTTCTTTGCTAAAGCTCAGAAAAGCTGTAAACATGGCTATGGCTAAAGGTTATTACATTCAATTTCAAGAACATTATTAACATGGCCAAACAAACAATGCTTCTTGGTGCTTCCTTCCCTAGTTTATTCAAAGGATAAACCTTGCACAACATGTGAAAAAAGGGAAGCACCATAGAGCTTCATTCAAAACTAAACAAAACTTTTCTATCAGGAAGTGTTTGCATCTTCTGCATATGGACTTGTTTGGACCAGTAAGTCCAATGTCCATAAATCATGAGAAATATACCCTTGGCTTTGTTGATCGAGTACTCAAGGTATAATGGTGTATATATTTCTCAGGAAGAAATAAGGTCAACCACCTTAATGATTATGTCTTTCTATCAGGATGGTAGAAAACAATACTGATGTAAAAGATCAAACAAATCAGAAATCTGATAATCGGACTGAGTTTAGTACTTCTTGAAGATTGAGTAGGGTTTCTATGAAACGGGTCGGGTTTTAGTGAACCGTACCAGCACCGTTTATTATTCTCCAAACCCGTATCCGACCAATACATGCATGGATACCGGTTAGTATTATCCATTGGTTTTTTGGGTTTACCCGTGGGTTTCGGTTATCTGCAATTGAATATTCGTTGCACATGAAAATGTAAGAAAAATATGATTTCGTTAATGGAGAGTGTAAAAAATATGCCTCGTTGAAGTGCGAAAATGATCAAATGATTTAATACACATGTTTACACTCTCCTTAGTTTACAAATATATTAAGTAACAAGTTCTATGAAAATAATAATTATGATTAAATAAATAAACAATTAATGCATTAAAGATAAAATAAAAAAATAAAAGAAGAACTTTGAGACATAAACTTCGAAGATGAAAGAACTGATATGAGAAATGAAGAGTCAGGCATGACTAATTGTTTGTAACTATCACAAGATATTGGTTGATAAAAAGAACTCTTTATACGAGTAGTCAAATTTTTTATACAAGGCTAGGAGTCTAAATTGGCCTTATATAAAAATGGCAATAAAAGTAGGTACAAATTCGGGTAAACAGGTGCGGGTACGGATACGAGTAAACGTGGCGGGATTTCCACAAAAGCGCAGAACCAAACTCTTTACAACGATGAAAAAAAGAGATATTTATATCACGACCCGAATTCCAAACCCCAACCCGTCCCGACACGACCCAACCAGGTCGGGTTTTGGTTTTCCCTTCGGTTTTAAGTGCCTTTTGCATCCTAAGCTGAGAGTTTCTGTGATGTGAAAGAATTTCTCAAAATTTCTCTTCTTCTATTACAAGCTGAACAGATATCGGTGTAAGCTGTAAGGGATAAAAAAACATAAAATTTCTCATTAAGGCTGCTAAACTTTGCTGAATGGTATCCAAATGCTTTCAGAAGGCACTATTCTGGACTGATGCCAGTATGAAAAGTCTGCTATACTCAAATAAAGATCAATCATTTGTCAATGACATGATAATACTTCCTATGAAATATTCTGGGAGGAATTCATGATATCAGTTACTTTATGTGTTTGGATGTCTGTGTTTATTCATAACCATCAAGGATCATCCTTGGCAAAATTTGATGTATTGCGATCGGTGGAATATTTCTTTGGATATTACATTTGTCTCAAAGGCATTACAGCGTCTATAACACAAGAAGACAAACAATTAGAGCGAGACTTCCCCCCAATATATGTAACATTTGATGAGAGTATGGAAGCTATCAGGTTTACAAATACCTTAGTAAATGAGATATGAATTGATGATTCCTCTAGATATCCTCCTGATGAATTTTAAGAGGATGATCCATCTAGACAATATCAAGTAGATTCTGATGTCTCATACTACATCATTCCTCATAGACGTTCACTCACTAAAATCACCCAAGAAAATCATGTCCCTGAAGTAATAGCTCTTAATGAACCTAAAATACCTCACACTGAGGTTACTGAAAGTCCTTCTGATCCAATCAACACTGAAGGGATACATGAACAAAATGTTCAGAATGATCAAATGATCACTCAACTCATTGATGCACCATCAGGGAATAATACTGAAAGTCCTAGATCTATTACTGAACCTTTAGTCCCTGATGTCACTCAGTCTCACACTCAAATCAAGCCTCTACAAGTTCTCATCCTGCTCCTCAGGATAGATGGTCAAGAGACTAACACATAAAACTTGCAAATATCATTGGTAATCCTGGTGAAGGCATGCTTACAAGAATGCTTGGCTGTCAAGCTTTTAGCTGCCTCACCTAGTGCATGTCTATTTGATGAATTTTATGTATGAGATTGAACTTAAAAAGGTATCTGAGGCACTAAGCACCCATGATATTGATTGATGCCTGGCAGGAAGAACAGAAATCAATTCTATAAAATAAAGTATGGACACTTGTTTTCCTTTCACTGACTGGAAAATAGCCATAGGTTCCAAATAGATATTTAGGAACAAGAAAGATGAACATGGTACAACCACAAAAAACAAAGCAAGGCTGGTTGCACAAGGTTATAGTCAGGATAAAGGAATTGTCTATGATGAAACCTTTGCACCAGTAGCAAGGATGGAAGCCATCAGGATCTTCCTTGCTTTTGCCACATACATGAACTTTAAAGTTTACCAAATATGGTGTCAAAAAGGCATTCCTAAATGGTAATAATGAAAGATGAAGTTTATCTTCAAATCAGCTCTGGATTTGAAATGTAGTGAGTTCGCTGACTATGTCTATAAACTTGACAAAGCTCTTTATGGTCTAAAATAAGCACCAAGGGCATGGTATGAGACACTCTCTAATTTCCTTATTCAAAATAAGTTTGCCAAGGGAAGGATATATAACACATTGTTTATCTATAAATCAAAAGGAGAAGTTCTCCTTGTTCAAGTCGTGTTTATGAGATGACACTTCATATTGCTCAACAAGTTTTACAACTTCTGTTAAAACAGTTTAAGAATATGATGGACTAAGAAATTGACAATGTGTATGATGGGTGAACTCATCATATTCCTTGGATTGCAAATCAAAGCTGATGACAATGGCATCTCAATTGTCAAGTGCATTACACAGGACTTACTCAAGTAAATATGAAAATTTCTAATAGTTCCTCAGTGAAATCACCATGGTTCTCCAAACAACTTAGGTCATAATTTAGCTGGCAAATAATGTTTAAATGAGAATCATATGGTAGATTGATTAGCTCACTGAATGTTATTGACTGCAACAAGGCCTGATATCCAATTCTCCACAGTCCTATGTGCAAGATATCAGTCCAATCCAAAGGAATCATATCTAACAGCTGTGAAAAGAATCCTCAAGTACCTAAAAGGTACTCTAACCCTTAGTTTGTATTATCCAAAATGTTCATACTTTGATCTTAAAGGATATTCAGACTCAGACTATGCTGGCTGTAACATAAACAGAAAAAGCACTTCAGGTGCCTGACAAATACTTGGTGGAAAATTAGTTTGTTGAAGTGCCAAGAAACAGCAGTCAGTGGCTATGTCCTTAGCTGAGGCTGAATATGTGGCTCGCTGCTGGGTGTTGTGCAAGTATCCTATGGATGAAAAGTCAACTCAGTGACTATGACATTCATTATAAGATGGTACCCATCTTTTGTGACAACACTAGTGCCATTGCAATATCTAACAATCCAGTACTTCACTCAAGAACCAAGCATATTGATATTCAATATCATTTCATCAGGGATCACATCCTTAAAGGAGATATTGAATTACACTTCATCCCCAAGGATTCAGCTACACGAATTTTCTACATAATTCATTAGATGAACCTGCTTTCACCAGACTAAAAGCAAAATTAGGCATGTTAAATATTGATTAAACAGTCTACCTGATTAATCATGTTAGATATGGTGTACATTCCTCTCCCCGATACAATCTCCCTGAAACCCATATGAAACCCATGACACTGAGGGACACATTAATAAAGTACAAACTAAATGCTCCGTGTCTTTAGTCACTTAATGTTTGTAGGTTGTTGGACTAAACACAAATTAAATACAAGAACAAATATTTCCTTGTTAACTGTCATCCATTAGTCATGGCCCCCACTTCCTATCACTCAATTACCTAACACTGCATTTAATGCTCACTCCACCACACAACTCTTTCCCTACCTATAAATGTCTACTCAAATTACTTTTGACTCGGTACTCAGAGCATAACTGCAAAAGAGAAACGACGTTAAAGTTGCTTGAATTACAAGGATCATGCAACTTGGGGAACACTGCATTAATTGTTTTTAACTTCTTAAAAGAAGAAAGTTTTAAAATATTGAAAAATCCTTTTCTAACATTCTATATAAATTACTCCTTTCAATCTAAACATAAGAACACACACATTAATTTAAAAAGCATAAATATAACTTGCTCAATTCTTCTCTCAAAGCAGATGTGTGGGTGTTAATTTTTCGAATAAAAAAGCTTATCCACCTTAATCAGTTATTTCATTGACAATAAGTATTTCCAGAAGGTTTTTTTTGGTCAATCTGTTCCATACATGATATCCATCTTCCGTATTGTCCCTTTGAAAAAATATCAGTATTTAATGGTAGCCGATCATGTTTGAATAAACTTCGTGACATTCTGATGTGTGGTTTTCTGACATTAAAACCTTATTTTCTTTCAAACTCATAAAAATTCAGTAACAACAAATAATCACGTATGCTCCTCAATGGAACAACATGACTGTGGATGATGTAGTTTTTCAAACTAATAATGTGGTAGGTAACTTTAACTACCCACCAAATGTGCCTGCTTACAAGCCAATAATGAAATTTCTGCTAAATTGTCCTTTGAACAAAGCTTTTACCAACTATCCCTCAATGGTTTACCAGAACTTCCTCAAGGCGTTTTAGAGCACTGTTGTAGCCTCGCCTTTTTCAATCAAACTGATGAGACATGTGAAATGCATTAATTAGTGAATTTCCTCATAAGTTCTTAGTTTAAATGGGCAAAGACCATTGAACCTTGATTTTAAAACTTTTTTGTTTTCCAACAACTGGACTTATTAAATAATGGTAAATATGTGGTCATTCCACCTTGAGGTTGTGTAGAAAGACATTGGACAAATAGCCATCAGAACCCGAGTTACCTGGACAAAACCCCAGTCTTGAAAAACTCCTTTCATGTGGCTTGGAGAATTCTGTTCATTTTTGTGATTTAGGTTCTCGGCAGGAACTAGCACCTCCATGAACAGTAAACTCTATCAGTGCTTTTAGCCTACAGTCTCATTATGGGATTGAGGCTTGAAATTGGGGAGATTCATTTATAGTGATTCGTAAATCAAGTCCTAAATAGTCTAGGCTAAAATACGTTTTATACCCTAGATTTATATCATGTGCTTTACAAGTGTTACTGGGTTCTGAATACACTCAGGATAAAAAATTTAGGTTTTTACCCCCCTATCCTGAGTAACTCAATTTTACAAAGGGACCCATCCAAAGTCACTGATATTAACAATTGATGGCCCTTATGATTGCTGTGAACTTCAGAGGGGATCAGTTGTCTCACCTCCTTTGGCTCCAAAGCCAAAGAAAGGGAAGTCTCAGGCTGTGACTCCAACCTTACCCAAGTCACAGGGCCACGAGGCTTCAGGAGCACTCTCAAAGAAGAGAAAAAAATTCTAAGTCCAAAAAGCCACCCATTGAGACCAAGGTAACAATACACAAGCCAAATTGTGGGTTATGATGCACAAATCCCACTGGTCTCAGCACGGCACCACCTGATCCCCTAGATTCTAAGAAAGGAGACATACAACTCGCTAGTACGAGATTGCCTTCCACACTCAATGAGGGCAACTCGTAATATTTAAACCTTGCATGAGAGTACTATCTACTTATCCTCAAAGACTTAGGGGAAATGATAGACACCTTGAATCGACAATTAACACTTCATGATTTTAATAAAAGGCATACTAAAACCAAGCGCGTCTGCAAGGGCCATCGTGGGGTTAAAGTCTCAAGGGGAAACAAACCACCCAGCTGATTGGAAACCACAAAAACCCATTGATGTGATCTCTTCAAGGAATTGGTGCTAAGTACCTGGAAGGACCAGACCAGTCCTTTAGATTGAGGTATCGATCCCTGAACAAAAATAAAGGTGACCCTTTGTATGAAGGGGAGCCGGATACTCAACCCATGCTGCTATCTTATGCAGATGTTTAAGCTATTCTTCTTTCTAAGGATGAAGTTTAGGAAAGTGAGGAAGACATTGTGGGAGCTAGTGAAGAAATGGATGATAATCCTTAGTCTACTGAAGCATCCGACACTGATTCTTCGAATGATAAAATCCTCAAGAAGTATGATGACACTCGCCCTCTCACTGAACGACAGCTGGTTTAGTATCTTAGGAAAGTGTCACGTGTGTTGTTTGAATGAATCACTAAGGATTAGTGGGAAAAGCATGAAGAAGCGGCTATTCACTATGTAAACCTCAAAGCCTCTATTAATGACTAATACAATGAAAATATTGATCACAGAGATCAAACTGATCAACTGGTGGAAGCCTCCATGAGCTTCCTTGAAAAAAGCAGCACTACAATCAATGATCTCTACAAAGGCCTGGATTTCATTACTCATGCTTCTCAAAGACATAATCAATGCTGTCAAAGATGACCCTATTGCAAACCCGAAAATCAATGAAGCCACTGAAACTTTTACTACAATCTCTTCCAACATCCCTGAGGTACTTTCCTTAGTAAAGGGCTTTGATTTCTCTGCACTTCTATCCATGGTAAAAGATCTTTAGGCTCATGCTCTCAAACAAGAGGAAGCGTTAGCATTCCTTAGACAAACGTCTATTTACCATGTCTTATGTTGCAGGAAAGCAAGCAAAAAGACAATGAACAGTGGTGTTGGGGGTTTTGGCGGGTAAATAGGGTGTTCTATTTGTTTTAATTGTGAGCAGGGTAGAGATTTTGGTGAATTGGCAAAAATGGTCCCTTAAGTCGTATAATGGTGTTACATAGATAGTCCCTTGTGGTGTTATTAGCTTTGAAAAGTTGGCAAAATGGGTCCCTTAACTTGTTATATGTTATTGCACGTATGATCCTTGTGGGACTAATAGAGTTAGACTTAAAAGGGTTATAAGGCTTAACGGCTTGTTATATCATTTGGGCCATATGTATTGATTTGAGCCGGTTTGTGTTTAAAAGGGAATTAGGCCTTCAAAAGGATTATGGGCTTGTAAGTCTTCATATTATGTTTAAATGGGCTGACCCGGCCCATTAGATGGGCACGGGTAGGCCCATTTATCATTTCTTCGATTACGGCTTTGATTTTGACAGTTGACTTTTCGGGGTTGAATTTTAACTTTGACTTTTTGGTCTTTGGCTTCGATTTTGACTTTGTCTTTTCACGCTTTTCCATTTCGTGCTCGGTTTTGTCTGTTTTGGCTTGATTTTTCGTCCTTTTCTTGGATATCCGTTTCCTGCACAATACAAATGCAAAACATACAAATACAATGTATTTTTGGTACGTTTTTGGTCAATTAAGTCCGTTTTTAATGGAAAATGGTATGTGTAATTAAGTACATACCACATAGCATTAGACTAAGAGATGTGGAAGTTGCTTGGTATGATGTGGTTTGGTTCTCTAAATGCATACCACGACATGCCTTTCACATGTGGCTTGTGGTGAAGCGGTGTTTAAAAACTCAAGACAAACTTCGAACTTAGTACGTGTTTAGTAATAGTCCTATGGTTTGTTGCTCTTTATGCGAATTGCAACCTGATTCGCATGAATACCTTTTTTTAGTGTGGTTTTTCGAGGCAAGTTTTGGATAATCTTAAGGTGTTGGCTGGAATTCCGCAAGTAGTCCCTTCGATTGATGCTATTGTTGATTTTCTTGCCATTAATGGTAAACGGCGTACTACAAAGGCGGTTATTGCAAAACTTGTTGTTGCGGCTTCAACATATGTTATTTGGCAAGAGCGGAATTGAAGGCTTTTCAAAGGTCAAAAGAGGACGTCTAAACAAGTTTCTGATTGTATACATTCGGTTGTTAGACTTAAGTTGCTATCATGTCGCTTTAGAAAATCCAAAGATGGATTAGATTTTGCTAATCTTTGGAAATTACCCGCGTCTGTTATATTTGAGTAGTAGATGCATGGTTAGTTAGTTGTTATCCTTAGTGGCATGTCACTTTGGATCCTAGGTAGTTCAAGCATTGCTTGAGGTTAATGTGACATTCTGTCACATTCCATTGTACTTCATTGTTTTTTTGGCTAATATAATTTACCGGGATAGAATCCCTTTACCCAAAAAAACATCATATTTACCATGAACACGTATTTTTTGAGTTTATATAAACTTTCAATATTTTATAAACATGTATAAAATATAACTAGGTGGTGATTAACATAATAACAATTATATAAAATATGTAAAAAAGAATTTGAAAGATTAGGGTATAAGTAAACCTTAGAGAAGTGTAGGATAATGAAGAACACAAGATCAAACCCAAATTTGAAACCCAAATCAAGAAAACCCTAGTTTACTTCTTTGAATCGACCCTTGATTAATTAATACCCAAGTGTTGGGCCAATTATGTGCCCAATGATCTTTCACTTAGGATTTAAATACAATATAACCTATAGTGTAAATAACCTTTAACATTTCAAGGTCACTAAGTGAATAGTCACTAAGTGAATAGTCACTCAGTGAGTTACCTTTAGGATGCTCAGCCCGAGTCTATAAGAAAGACTCTAACATTTAGTGAGGCGGTTCTCAGTGAATGAAGCCTGAGCCAAAGAAGAAGGTGATAGGTTCAGTGAGTCATGGCAATAGACTCACTGAGCCCCATACGATCTCCAATAACTAGAAGAACCTGAAGACAAGAGATTGAAGAGTAGGCGGGATAGTTTGAAAGCAGATAAGTCTAACCTCTTATCTCTAGAAGTCAACTTATCCTGAAGAGGGTATAAGACAAGTTCAATGTCAGGAACTGAACTTGGAAAGCGCATTTGTCCCATACTTAGAATAGATATTGTAATAGGGACAAATCAGTACACATGTACTAACCTATTAGATCTAAGATACGTGTTCAACACCCAAGAGGTGTGACCTTACCTAAGTGGTATAAATAGAACTCTTGTAATGGAGTAGATGTTAAGTTTGTGCATTAAAAGTTGTATCTTTCATAAACACACATCTACTCCTCCAAATCTACTAAGTCCCTGAGCAAGCTCAGTTGGTTAGCAAAGTAGTTAACTTTGCATAACACTTTAGGTTTATGCAAAGTTATTAGTGAAGAGATCACACACACACATTGCCATTCAATCCCCATTGTAGTTCTGTATACAATGGGGTATAATTCTTAATAACAAGAGTTAAACGTTGAAAAGTTAATTTTGTGTTTTTTACTTGCTATTTACATTTGCGTACACAAATCTTTTCAAAAAAACAATTAGTTTACTTTACTTGCATGCCATGAGTTAGTTAATGATAACTTTGTAGTTATTGTTTACTAACTAAGTGGGAACAACAAGTGGTATTAGAGCCTCAGGTTTGTAAAGCTTACTTAACACTAATTTATTTAAGCTTTTAAAACCTAGATCCTTAAATGGCTGCAGTAAATGATGTACCCCAGCTAGTTGACAAAAAGGGAGGTAGCTACGCTGCTATTGCTCCTAAACTAGAGCCGGGAAAATTTAATAAGTGGAAAAAGCGAATGCTTTGCTACTTAGCAGGAATGGAACCCTACTACTTAAAATGTATTAAGGATGGTCCATTTCAGCCAAAAACAGCTGAAGGTGATGCTAAGCCTGAGTCCCAATGGACTCTTGATGAGAGGAGGGTGGTCGTTCAAGACCAGCGCCTTAAAAGCATCATTATGTCATGTCTACCAGATGACATAATAGAATCTGTCATTAGCTGTGTTTCAGCGAAAGAAACATGGACTGACTTGGTTCACAGCTTTGAAGGTCCCTCAGATACCAAGGAAAATAGGATCATGGATCTGAAACTTGAGTATCAAACTTTCAGGGCAAAGTCCACTGAAAGTCTCTCACAGACCTACACCCGCTATAAGACCCTGCTCAATGAGCTTGCCAATGATGGCGTTAACCTCTCTAAACACGAAATCAATGTTGGTTTCGTGAACAGTCTCCCTGAGAAATGGCTAACTTTCTCTCAGGGACTGAGGAATGCCAATCATACTCAGACCCTTGACCTTGCAGATATCTATGAAAGGTTTGTCTATGAAGACAACCTAATCCAAAGAAGGTATTCTGACACCAAAAAGGCCCTCATTACCACTCCCTCAAGCACTTCAATTTCTATAGCCTTCTTCTCCAACAATGTCATTTAGGATTTCCAAGAAAATTCTGATGATGAAGTAGATGAAAGGACTAGTGAGGAGTATCTAAGAGACTTAGATATTGAGTATCATGAAAGAGCCCTTTTGGCAAATTCAAAATGTTTTATAAAAAGAAGAAACAATTTCTCAGGTCAAAAGGCAAATGAAAATACTGAATGTTATAAATGTGGCAACAAAGGTCATTTTGCAAGAGACTGTTTTTCTAAAACGTTTGAACCTTCTTACAAATCACCAGTGAATAATTACTTCTCAGTGTCTAAAGGCTTTCAACCAAAGTTTACTCCAAAACTTATTCAGTCTTCTTCTAACTCAAATAATCAAGCTGATCAAAAGTTTCAGAAAGATTACAAGGCTGAGTACAAAAAGATGAAAGCTAAGCTTGCACTCCTTGAGGCAAGTCCCTCAAGCTCTCAAAACCCAAAGACCTTACAACCAAAGAACAAAGGTTTAGTCGTTGAAACCTTTGATAAGGAAGAAGTCACTCAAGTCAAGGTACAGATGGCTCTAGCTGATGATGAGCTCACTGTTGGAAAGAGTCATGCTCGTAATGGTGAATGGGTCGACATCACTATGAGAAAGGTAAACACTCTTCTCTCTATAGATGAAGATGCCGATTGGCAAAATTACCTAAAGTATATCAACATTGATCTTAAGTTTGTTGAAGAGCAACGATTAAACTTACATTCTAAGTATAACAAAATGG
>BQNB010136714.1:0-15788 GCA_026074375.1 Tanacetum coccineum
TTAGCCGCCTTCTTTACCACACCTCTGTCACCACAAGATAACTTCACCATCCTTGCTATCACCACCTAATGCTAACCATCGTTCCCCACTACACACAAACGGTAAAAAAAATTGTTATTTTCTAATTACATATTCTTAGATTGATTAGTGTTTAATCTGTATTCTTGATTATCATTTGCGTTTCTAGTTTGTGTATATTTATTTGGTTTTTTTAGTTGTATGTTTCACTCAGTCCCAACATAAGACATGGTTGTCAAATTAGGCATTTGTTCATGTTGAATGTTGAAATTTCTGGACATTATCAGTTAGATTTTAATTATAACGTATCATTGATAAAACATGGCCTGATCTTATCCGAAACTGGGACGAATCGGTTCGAGTCGTCAGAAACCATCTCTGATTGACCTTTTTTGAAGTCATTTCTAAATCTCACGTAACATTTTAGAAATGTTTAACAGAACATCACGTTGGCATGAAGAGCTGGACTATTTGATGTTTGACTGTTTGTTGGGTGGCTTGGATTTGTTGGGTCTTGTAAGTCAGCGATTTGGATTTATATACAATCCCCCCTACCAATATTTTTTGCTTGTCGTCCTGTCTAGTAAATACGCAACAGGTTCTTGACTCCTTGTTTGTATGGCGTTATATTTGAGTGTTTGCGAACAATAGTGAACATAATATCTTAGTGAATGAAAGACGTGAAGTGCAAATTAGATATTATTTTTAGGGGCAATTTCATATCTACCTTACTAAAACTTGAAAATTTCAGTTTGACGGTTACTTGGAGTTGGGACAAGAGTGCTAATATGTTTGTCTTTTGTCTCTTGGAGGGCCAATTGAGCAAAGTTATCACTGGTTTGGCTTTGATATTCAAGCACGAATCGTGTGTTGTTGTTTGAAGGACTAAGAGGCCAATTTGTTCTCTAACAAAACACATAAACCAACATTTGATTTACCGGACACTTGTTTAATGGCCGTATGAGTTGGATGTAATGTTGGTTAGTTGTGCAGACAATGTTGTGGCTTTCAGGGAGCTTGGGCTCAGAAACTTGTGCGTGGTGCTAAAGACTCCTGAGGTAAGTTCATTTATGCCTTAAAATGAACTTTAAATGACTTGTTAAACTGGTATAACTTTCATTTTACGTAACGATTAACGGTTTGTGAGATATTTAATTTTTAAAAAAGATGTGGAAAGTGAGTTTTATTTAATTTGATGAAAAAATGGAGTGTTAGAGAAGGAGGTACGATGGCGCCGAAGGAGGTGCCAAGACCAACGGCGCCAGAAAACCAACGGCGCACCGTTACCTTGGTGGCGCCGTTCGTTCTCGCGCCGTCAAAACCAGCCCAGGGTTTTTTATTTATTATTTTTTTTTATTTTTATAAATCTGACCGTTGGGGGGGGAAGAATATAGCCGTTTTTTTTGAATTTATACCCCAAAAATCCTATAAATACCTTCTTATTTTTCCATTTTTTCACACACTCTTCCAATTTCATTTACATATCAATAAACACTCACTTTTCTTTCAAATATGGATCCAAACTATCCCGTCTTCGCAAACACTTTAGAAACTTATGATGCTTATTTTCAAGACGACCGGGAGCGATATATTCGTTCTTATCAAGAGTATGAACAATATATGGCTTTGTGTGAACAAGAAGCCGGTGGATCGGGATCGGGAACGGGATCGAGATCGAGTCCTAAAAAGAGGGCATACATACCACGTCAACGAGAAACGGCGGAGGAACGTCTAATCGACGACTATTTTGGCGACGAAGAGATTGATCCTAAATATACCGAAGAGAATTTTAGGCGAAGGAATGGACCGAAAGATGTGATTTACATGTTCGAAAACACAAAGAACTCAGAGATAGTAAAGTACACAACGATCTTCGAGATGACTGTGGAGCATGTTTGAAACCGTAACTACTAGTTTGTAATTTTTATTTCTTTTACGTATTATCTTTTTTATGTTTTTACTTTTATTGTGATGTGTTTTTTTTAAATGAATGAAGTTAATTTTAGTTAATATTATGTATTTTTAATTTTATGTAAAAAAAAATAAAAAATTCCAACGGGTGCCAACTGTTACCCCACGAATGTGGTGCCGTTGGGTTTCTGGTGCCGTTGGGAAAAAAAAAAAAAAAAAAAAAAAAAAATAAAAAAAAAAAAAAAAAAAAATAAAAAATTCCAACGGGTGCCAACTGTTTACCCCGCCACGAATAGTACTTCACTAGATACTCAATGCAGGAAACCTTCAATCTCGGAAGACTACACAAAAGCAGTTTGTAGCCTCTCTAGCACGTTAAGCTTTCTTGACACGCATCTTTCAAATTAGTGACATCATATACTTATCAGCAGCTTTGAGAAGGTCGAGTCTGTGGGTGAGAAACCCTTGGTATTGTATGCTATTAGGGCATGTTTGGTTGGGAGAAATAATCCCAAAGAAATGGAAATGAAAACATTTCTCTTGTTTGGTATGTCGAGAAAAAAAAAAGCGGAGAATTGATTCTCCCTCCCAATTCTCCCTAGTGCAAATTTGGGTGATGTTATTTCCATCTCATTTCGGATGGAATTGGTTTTCTCCATGTTGTGTTTAGAAAAAAACAAATATTATCAATTGTAAAAATGGATCTAGGCCTATAATTAATGAAGTAGCACCGCTTTATTTTATTAAAAAAATTATTTAAACGTATACGTATATATATAAATTTTTATTTTGGTCAATCGAGTCGACTCGAACTCGAGTTAGTCAAAAACATTTTTAACCCGTGACCCTATTTAATATTTGGTGACTCATGACCCAAATAACCCAAATAAAATTCTTAACCCGAGTAACGCGATTCGAAATAGTTAAAAAAATCAAAACAAATACAAAATTGTGCATTTCTCAGGTTTAAGTCTCTGATGTTACCAAACAGTAGAATCAAATAAAATTCTCCACTGATTTCTATTCTCTAAATTTCTATTCTCTGCTTCAATTCTAATCTCTGAAATTCTCTCTACCAAACGTGCCGTCAATTCCTAAGAAGTGTGGAGAAATTAAGTGTTACAAATGACTCACACTTACCAATGTGATTTTTTTTTATACAATTATATGTGTGGAAAATATTTTGTTTTACAAAAAAAATCACAGCATACAAATTTTGTTCTCACAAACTGTCCCTCGTGACGAGAATTAACTCATTTTTTTATAGAGGAACACTTTATATATTTTCGACGAATTTTTTTTTTAGTTTTTTTGTGAGGATTAAAATTTACGACCTAAAAAATCCCAACTGAATTATAAAACCAGAGTTGATTTGTAATTTTTAAAATCACATGTGATTTATGAAATTCACATGCGATTTGTGAAATCACACATTATTTTTAGAAGAATAAATCAAATGTGATTTTTCTAGTTGCAAATTTCAACACAATTTTTTTTTTCGAAAGAAAGATCGTCGAAAGTATATCGAAGTGCTTATTTACTTAAAGATAAAAAAATACTCGTCGCAATTGTGCATTTTTTGTCGCTTAACAATTTACCGTTTGCAACATATTTTATTTTATTTTTTAAATATAGAAAGTGGGTTTTTTTATGAATTTTTTTTTCATCGGATTTTTAAAGAATTTGTTATTTATGTCGATATCAACTCTTTAAATTATATATATTGCACGATTATTTTTCCTTAATCCTTAAAAAAACAAAAAATGAGCAATATTTAATCCAAAAGTACTCTTTAAAAACTTATATTACTTTCTCACATAAAAATAATTTTTGAAATAGTTGCCTTTAAAATAGCTTTTGTTTCCAAAATTAATATTGTTTCTAAAATTACTCAATCTTTTACCATTTTTTTTTTACAAATCCATCTCAATCTCGTCTCAATCATTTAATCTCAATTTATTAAAGTAAAAATGGTATAATGTTGTTATCATCTTCGAAGATGATAAAAAATTGCCAACACCAATTGCTAAATTTTACACGAAACACTTAACCATAACGTCACCATAATTATTTGCCGTTATAAAATTTCGTGACTATGCACAAATACACGTCTAGTTATATATAAAGAGGAAAACCCATATTTGTTTAAAACTTAAAAACTTAGAAATTGTGTAATGTTATTACACTAAAACACATTTACTTATTAAAAGTAACACAATCTGTGAGTCCCAAACTGAATAGATCTTTGCAGCCTACTAAGGGTGATAGTCAACTTGTATAAATACAGTTTGACTATATAGAAACACTGACTATGAATACTATGTGCTAATGCGGAATCTTAACACAAGTACTAAGAAGAACAATGAAAAACTAAATAATGATTTCTATTAATCTGCTTTGAGTGATTACAGATTACTAACTATGAGATATAATTGTATGAGATGTATATTGAACTCGTATCTCTAACTATGTCATGAAGGATCCTTTTATACACCAAGGATAAACACTAACAGGCTTACAAAACGCGTAAAAGATAATACATATCTTTTCCTAGAATATCTCATACATATCTCTTAAACGGTACTAACTAATTTCTACTAACGGTACTAACTATCTGATCAGTACTTAACACTTTGTACTGTCAGTACTAATTATAACTATCGGTACTAACTATTATTACTAACGGTACTAAGTTAGGAAAACATAATTCCCAACACAATTTATTAAAAATTTAATACTTAATTACAATTAAAACCAATAATTATCTTAAATCATACATACACAAAAGCAAATTACTGATATATACAATAGCGAAGCAAACGAGAGCGTTTTGAGAGCGCAAAAACGATGTCGTTTTGCAACTGCACTTGGGTCGTGTGACAGGGCTGGGATGAAAGATAGAATGGGTTAAACGACGTCGTTCTCGAGTTTTGCTGGGCGGGATAAACAAGCACACACTCATGAACACACACACATCCGTCGACACAGACACACACAAACATGCGCACACAATTACCGACATAGGTGTATATTTGATCGGCGATCGTCCACTGTTGCATGCAGGTAATACCATCTTATTTTTTAGTTTATTGGTTGTTGATTGTATTCGCGTTTTGTGTTTTTTAAAATTTTTATGTTTAAAACTGTTGATTCGTGTGTTATAGTTGTTGCATGATGTTGTTTTGTGTTTTGAAATTAGGATTGTCTTTTGGGGTTTGGATCGAAACGGTTGGTGGAGGTCAATAGTTAACAGTGTCGTTATAGGTGGTTGGTGTTGTGTTCTGATTTGGTTTTTGAGGTGACGTTGTTGTATGGTGCAATTTTGTAGTCTTTTGTTTTTTGTCGGTTAGAAGTAATTGTTGCATGTTGTGGATTTGCGTTTTTTTACTGTAATTGGTGCCTTATTTTGACTGCCAAATGTGTGTTGCAGAAACCGTGTCGTTTAATGTTTGCGTTGCACCGTTTGAGATTTGGTTTGTGTTTAATAGTATGCGCGATCTTAGTTTATGACACCTGGTGTAGGTAATGAGGTGTCATTTTATATATTTTTACAAGGCTATTTAACCACCTAAATCATGCAAATATGACCAAATAATATGCTTAATCGTTTCTTTTTGTTATTTTAGCATTTGGAAGGCATTTGGAGGAAATACACGTAACTTGGGCTCAATTTGGGAAGAAAAGGGACAAGAATAAAATTCTACACGAATTTGATCAAGAAAAGTCTCACAGTGCGTGGAGACGTCGTCAGAATTCCTTCTGACGACATCAAAGTATCAAAGGGACGACGTCATAACTTTTGGTGACGACGTCAAATTAGCCGACACTGAGAAGCCCACAGAAGATTCTACAAGTTGACGACGTCACGATTTGTATGGGGCGACATCGCGACTTAAACTCTATATATAGAACCCTTGGTTTTTAGGTTTTGTATGGAAAACTTTGGGGAATCGTTAGAGATCAAAAAGTAAGCCTTAAAGTAGGCACTTAGGTCGTTTTTAGGTTTTCTTAACCCTTGTGTACTCATCATAACTTAATGTTTACTTGAAGTGAAGTTCTTTATCTATTTTAATCATTCGATATGTCTATGTGTTATTTGATTAATTGTTCTTTGCTTTCAATTAACATGCTTGGCTAAATTTAAATTGTGTTTGCATATGATTGCATGAAACCTAGTTAATTATCCCTTTTATTATTGCTTCTTGTTAATGGTGTGCACGTTAGGATTTAAAAAACTATCTATAAGATATTACATTAGCATAGACGTCTAAGGAAACGCGATTAGGTTAGAGGAATCCCAACAATAGTCTTCATACTATCTTGCCATTTGGGTAGATTCCGAATTAAGTATTTAATACTTACACATTACATTAACGAGGGTGACGGGCAATAAAACGAGAGAGATTAACTAAGGAGTAGTGTATGATTAGGTAAACACATTTGTTTAACCATACGAGTTTTCTGTCACTTTTACTTTTTTGCAATTAGTATAAAATTAGGAGTAGTTAATTAGTTAATCAACCCCCTTTCAAACCTGAGATTTTACTTGCTATTAAAAGAAATATAAAAACAAAAAAATAATCTTCTCTCAACCTCTAGACCCTAGTAAACATACAATTCAAACCTACCCAAACTATTCTCCTAAAGAACAATCAATTCCCCGAGTCTTGCCTATAGTACACTACAACGATAGGTACTCTGCCTAGGAGGGTTGTAAAATTTCTGCGTTTACAGCATATCCGCATTATGTTTTTGGCGCCGGTGCCGGGGAATAGTCTAGGTTTCGAATTCTATCTAGCTTAGGTCTACTCACTAGATTCCTATCAAGTGAGATTTTATTTTCTTGTCAATTAGCTTTCTCGTAGTCTATCTTTTCTTTGTTCACTTTGTTTTTTAAACCCTTCCTTTTTGTTGACCATCATGAAAAATGGAAATCCACCTCGCACTTTAGGAGATTAATCCCGACCAAGCCACGAGGGCAATCGAAACACCATGGAGCTCCCCGAAGGGAACAATGTGGTACCTCTACGATCTGACACCATCCGATTGATGCAAAATGAATGTTTATTCCACGGACTTCGATCCGAGGATCCAAATCAACATCTTAAGGAATTTCTAAAAATTGTAGACTCATTTGACCTTAATGTTGAAAATAGGGAAAGAACACGACTACTTTTATTTCAATTGTCCCTTCGCGATCAAGCTAGCAATTGGCTTGAACGTCTACCCGCGGGATCCATCTCCACTTGGGAAGATCTCACTACCCGTTTCTTTGCTTAATTTTCCCATTGGGAAGAACTGCTAAACTCCTAAATGACATCTTAATGTTCCAACAACATCAAGATTAATCTCTTTCCGAAGCATGAACTCGTTTCAAGGACTTACTTCTAAAAGTCCCTCATCATGGTCTTGATCTATGGCTTCAAGTTCAAATCTTTTACGATCATGTCGACTGCACCACCCAGATGGCCATTAACTATGCAGCAGGCGGAAAACTCAAAAAATTAAGGCCAGAAGCATGGGAAACTATCGATGAGTTTGTTCAATATGAAGAAGAGTGGTGGGATGAACCAATCTTCCTAGAAAAAGGAAGCCTTAACCATGAAAACGCCAACATGGAGCAAATACTGGAAAATATGGAATGTCAAGTTGATTCGCTAATGAAGGATGCAATTTCACTAATTGGAAAGAGTGAAGACCTGTATGGGCTATCAAGCAACGAAATAGGGTATCTACCCCCATAACCACTACACCAGGAAACATTCGAAGGTCTAGTAATGAATTTCATACTTGACCAAAAAGAAAAAGTTCGACAGTTAGAAGAATATTTGAGAGTTATAAAGAACGATGTCATGTAGCTATCTTTGGAAGTTGTTGAGAAATTAAAGGAGGAGATAAGGATGAAAGAGTATAATTCTAATCAATTTTAAAAAATTTAGAAAATCACAAAGTATCCAGACACTGAATGTTCGGATTCTTGTGAAAAAAATATATCCCTAAGCTCCTTAAGGAATCTTCCCACGCCCAAAGAATAACCTCATCTAAACCACTCTGTATCAGATACGTCTGCATAATCCTCCCCAATCCACCTATAATAAGGAATAGTACATTTGGCTTCAATCTTGGTGCAAAGAGAAAATGAGACACCAAGTTTCGACAATTCTCGAAAAATTCCTTAGATAGCTCCCCAACATTTTATCAATGCTTAAATTTTAGAGATTATGACCCAAGGGATAGCAATATTCCCCTTTTATGTGATCATCTCAAAATTCATGATAGCAACCAAATATTTGATACTGGACGGTGTTGAAACTTTTTTGAGAATATCAGGTTTTATAATCACTTTTACTCAAAATAAAAAGACTTTTGCAAAAATTTTAATTTTGACGATGTCAGAATATCTTTGTGACGCCGTCACTACGACCACGGACAGGTTATAACATCCCCACCCTCCTCATTTCTTCTTCACCACTTTTTCAAAACAAACACCCACGAAAATCTCTCTAATCTTGCTAGCACTTGGAAAATCATCTCCAATCGGTAAGTACTTGATTCCAATTGTTCTTAATCACTCGTTCATCTTGATTATTTCCTCGTATAGTTTGATTTCAATTGAATACCTAATTGCCAAACCCTAGAACAAATTGAATGATTTTGGGATAAATTAAGCATGAATCCTAGCAATTTATCGCTGATTTGTGATAATATGTTGTTTAATTTCAATCCATTGTCAAAAATAATTCGGATTAGGGCCAAAACTAGGATTTTTTCGATTGTACCCATTGTGGTGCTGATCTAAAGGGGTGTTTGGCAATGAGTTTATCAGACAATTGCCTAATTTTCCCTCGTAAACTCGGGTTCAAAAATGATCGCAGTGACGACAGACATTAACCTCCATCTAATATTAGTCCTTTTTGTTTGTGGTTGATGTAGATTATGAGCAAAAGAGCTAGGTCAGGCAAGAGGACAAGGGGGCAGTCCTCTAGATCCCATAAACCAACAATTGAAGAGCGGGTTCGCAATTTAGGGGCATTTGACGACGAAACTCATCAAATGAATTACAATACTCTCTACTACCATCCCATTCATTCTGGGACCATTATTGATTGGTATCTCCTCGCTGAAAATGGTATTGAAATAGGATTCTTTAAAAGTATTTATTCCGATCCATTCTTCGGGCCTCAATGGACGAACCTCTTTCGGATGAATGAACCAGTTTACTGAGATTTGATTCATGAGTTCTTTGCTACCTTTGAGTTTGAGGTCGTCGCTTGCAGGAACCGTCCTGATATGTTGGTATCTGCTTTAGATTAGGTGGTGAGCAAAGGTCGTTGTCACTGGTGGAGCTGGGTTAGAGGATTGGTTTTTACTCTAAGGCTCAAGGAGGTGAGAATAGTATGAGGATTGCTCAGCAAAACGCGAAGACTGTTAAGCAAGAGCACATGATATTGGAATTTTGGTCGACTATTGAGGATGGTGTGTTTTCGGTTAAAAAAATGTTTGCCAAACGGATTCAGGATCCGAGGATTAGGTTGAGCACCCATCGTTGCATTGCAACGACTATTTCAGGTCGTAGAGATTCCACCCAGAGGGTTACGGTGATGGATCTCTTTTACCTTTACTGCATCTATAGTGAGGGGGTCGTTTGCAACATCCCATATTGGTTGGCTCATTACTTGAGCGGGGTTAGGGACAAAGGAGTGGTTTATAGTGGTATGTTTGTGACTAGGCTCTTCTGATCTTTTGGCTTTTTGACCGAGGAGATGATCGGGGCATTGAGTGTCGAGCCTCGAGCCTAGGTTCTCGGGAAAAAGGCCTTGATTTCCATAGAGATTATTATAGAGCTTGCAGCAGGGGGTGTTACTGGCATGCAACACGTCCTACGCAACCTGAAGGGATGATGAAGATGAGGGGGCAGCTGAGGAGGAAGCTGGGGGGTCTTCGTATGTATATTGTAACATGAGTCGAGGGGACTGGCAGCTCGTCAGGGGTTGTGGATGGACCAGCAGGATGGGCGTTAGGGACAGCTCGAGACATGGATGACCCGATAGGATCAGCGATCTAACTGGATATATGACCATACCGTTCATCAGCTACAATATTTGTCTACTCGGGATCATTTGGATCCCCACTTGCAGATTGACCTATTTCATGGCCGCGAGACATATTACCCTCCCTTTGGCTACACTGGTCCCATGCCTCCTGGTTATGATTACTGTTATGAAACTGCTCTCGATGGCCTCAGTTGATTTTAGTTGTCTAATTCCCGTAGTTTTTATTTTCTCCTTTATTTGAACAATCATGGCTTTTAATAATAAGGATTTGAATTTTGAACGTTTGTTTTCATTTGTAATTATCCATTGTTATTTTCTAGTTTATCGTTATTATTGTGTGTTTTTGTCTTTATTATTTGTTCTTATATGTTTAATATATGTGTGATCATGCTTTTTTGTGTCTTTAACCTCGTCTTAATTGCAATCAAAAGTATTTTGCATAAAATAAGTGTAGGAAAAAATATCCGGTTTTCAAGAACCAAAATTTTCAAACATATAAAATAAATAATTTTATATTAATTCACATTACATGTTTTGTTTGTTTGTTTTGAGTCATATGTTTGTACTAATCGTTTTTGTGGTTTATGCAAAAAAATTTTCTAGAAAATAACTAATAGGATATTTGTGCAGAAATTTTAGAAAACGGAACCACAAAATTTCACAGTGTGTGGAGACAACGTCAGGATTTATTCCTAACGACGTCGCCACTGTAGCACTAACGAAATTCGCGTTTTTTCTAATTTTTGAAAAGTTATTTTTGTTCAATTTTCAGAATTTTTAATTTTCCTAATTCTTGCAGAAAACCACGATTACATTAGTACATACATCCTATCTTTATTGCTTTCGTATGAGTCTAGTACTTAAATAATAAGGGTTATATATCATTTCCCACAGGATTTTATGTTCGGTGTAGTTGTTCTTGTTTTTGATTTTCAGGTTGTATTAGACGAGGAGAGTCCGAAAATACTTTGGATTTTCACTTGGACGATTCTTGGATGAAGATTTAGCCAGAATTATCTTGTTTCTTCTCTGATATTAAGCAAACCAGGGGAGTATTAGCTTCTCTCGTCTTTTATTTATTTCCCTTTTCTTATTTTTTGGGTACTCATAGAACATTGGGGACAATGTTCGAAATAAGTGTAGGGGGTAATAAAAGCCTTGGAAATTATTCCTTCAATTGCATTTGCTTTGTCTTTAAAATGATGAGTAATATAACAAAACATAGTTTAGGACGATAATTTTAACCCAAATTTTAAATTCTTTTATAGAATATATCGGTGAAACTGTAGTATTAGAAGCGTCTCATGGATAGGAGTTATATTACTAGCACAAAAACACTACCACTAAAAAATTTCACCCTCAAAAATGTGAGGTTCTCCCCTAGATCTATAGGAATAAAAACATTCATTTTTAATGCTTATGAGAGTGTACCGGTAGTATTATAAATTCTAGAACTTGCTTTAGCGATTCATCCCGAGACTGCTAGTGAGATCGCATTCGTGTGATTATGATTTACTAAGTGATAAAAGGCATTAGGATAAACCCTTATTTTTAGCCTGTATTTGTTATGGTTAAGATGATCTCTTGGTCATATAACTTCCTCCACACCATTGCTATGCACTCATGTTTAGTGCAAGATACCCCTAGCACACCCCTCTGAGTCTATCCTTTTCATTTTCTTCTATTAAGTATTTCGGAACGACCTAAAGGGGATTTCAAGGAATTATTGAATAGACTATTCCGGAGTATTTAGTAATTGAATGGAAAAAACCGCAACTATCTTTTGCATCCTACGTGGTAAACTCATGGGCGTTGGGAATTGCTTAAAGAAAGGGTCTACCCAAAATGGTTCCATTTTTGTTTTTTTATATTTTTGACAACGTAATGTTGTTGACTGAATGAAAGTATATTACAGTTTTGAACCGAAGGTAATTGTCAATGTTTATATTGAAGGTTTTGTTTGTTTTATTCGTTTTTTAAAATGAAGTAAGGCAAACGGCTGCGTTTAAGGGCACAATAATATGTTCTTGGGCATCCAAATTTGTGTCGTTTTAATTTTGCATTTGATTATTTAAGACTGGAACCGAATCAAACAATGTAGTGGTTTGTAGATGTGGCTTCGAGCGGACTTATTTCGTTGTGCTGATTTTAATAGTCGTTTAGTCGTAATTCCTTCGTGCAAATAAAGGTGTCGTAACTTGCATCGCATATTTTGGAATTGCTACAGTTGCCCTGTTGTTTGTAGTTGTGCGCCAATGGCGTTTAGGAATGAATTATATCTTTTTAATTTGTTGTCTCTGCCGAATGACGTCATTTTTCCATGCTTTCGGATTGTTCACAAATGTTTTGTAATCTTTCGAGTTATCATCAGACATGTTTTAGTTTATTGTTTATGGTGTCGAGTAGGACCCGATGATTCGGTGTTTCAGGAATTGTTTATTTTGGTGTGAAAAAGGCATTCGGCCTGGCTATTGTGTCATTGCAGTCGTTGCAATATATAAGTTGGTACCTGTGTAGTTATATAAATTAGGGCCTTATACGCTTGTATTTGCTTTGAGGGTGTAACTTTTTGGAATAAAAATGAATTGTCTACTATGTCTTTTCTGAATGTGAATAGATGTATGTTCCCATTTTCATACATCCGGTTTTCAGGAGCTATAGTAGTGCTTCATGTACTTTATAACTTGGCGAAGATCATTTATACTTTTTGGCGGTTAATTTGTTTTACCTTGATTTGTTGTTACATGGTTAGTGTCGCGCGTTAAGTGTGGTTAGGCATACGCATCTTTTGTGTACATTATAATTTTGTGACATTGTTGTTGAATAATCTTTAGCTATTTAATTGATCCTTTAAATATCAAATTTAAAGGAAATTTCAACCTACAACGATTATTGCTTTGTGGTGTTGACTTGAGTTGCGTGCATTGTTTTTTTGACTCACATAGCTTTTATTTTGTTCAACACTAATAATATTTTGATTTTCTTCCTTGACGGCACGGGATGATTAGAAGGTTGCAAATGTTCTTTCATTCGAGCTGGCTATATTTGATAGTGGTAAAATGTGCTTTCTTTTATTATCTTGTTGATCTTGACTTCTTCAAGATCCAGTTATTAAGAAACACGGTGTTTCGGTCATTATTAGGATAGTTTATTCTATAAGTGATAATTTATTCCAGTATGCTTTTTTGATTTGTTCTTTTTTATAGGTCTAAGGTATTCAGTTTCTGAATTTGAAAGTTTTGTACGTGTTTTCATAATTTGGTTTATGTTGTTAGGTTGCCGTTAATGTTGTTGTTGTGGCAATACAGTGTGTGGTGAATAAAAAACTTTATGTTATGTACGTTGGCGATAGTACATTTACGGGTTTTATTCTAAGCAGTAATTTTTTTACATTATTGACCGTTACTTTATGATGTTGCGGTTTTCGTAATAGTTTATACAATGTCTTTGTTACTCTATTTTTATGATAGTTGTCTTGCCTTTGATCGTATGCATTAGTGGTCTTAGTCTGATAATTAATATGTTGTTGTACTTCGTATAGTATATTGAGTTTGCATCAATAGGTTGTGTTACTGTTAAAATGAGGAGAATGGAAGAAATCGATGTGATACTTCTGTATAGCGTTTGGAGGAGGTTTTAGGTTTTCGATTGTGTCTAATTTAATAAGCAACATTCATTAGGATTTTAAGTATCGTTGTAGATTGTGTAAGGCTAGACCAGTGGAGGACATGACTTTGGACTTGCAAAAGAAAGGTCAGAAAACCAAAAAACCTTTTTACCATGTACTAGAAGGGGAAATATGGAATACATATATCAAATTACTTTTAGATTTAGATGTGTTGCTTACATTGTGTCATACACCTTCACATCCTATACAAGACTTCCTTTGAGAGATAACGACCATGGTAAGAAGAGTTTTTTTTATGTGTAGATAGTGGTCGGTAGCTTGGTTGTAAGAATCTATAGCATCGTATGAGCATTGATGGTACTTGATATGCTATTTTTATTTTTTACGATTTTAACTGTTTTTTTTAAATGTGGTTTTGATGTAAATTTCATTTGATATAAATTTCTTTCCATATTCCGTCCTTACACAACGTGTTCGTTATAAACATGTGCATTCTAAAATGCCCCGGCGCAACGCGTGACTGCTATCACCCTCGTTACATACATAAATTAACGTTATTATACACAATCAGCCCTATGTGCGGGTAATCTTTTAGTATATCATAATCTAGCCAAAATGATAAAGTGTTTACTTTTTAACCTGAAAGTTTCATGCTCAATTATTGACCTTCTTTTTTGTTGGTGGATTTGCTTCGTTGGTTATCTTATTCCATAACCAAGGAAAAACCTAATTGTTATAAGGCTTATTTTGTTTCTAATTCGTTAATGTTTTCTATAGTTATGATTGTCCGCTTATATACCGGACGGGCCCCATATCCGAACGGGTCGTACGGGTCCGGACGGGCGTACTCCATCAACCCGAAAGAAAGAAAAAGTTTGACTCGAATAATGAGGACACCCTCTTCAATTGTTGGATTTGTATAACATGCACTTATGCATATGCAATCCACGGGAATCTAAGGAGCGATGTCTCCAAGGAATTACCGACACCCTCTGCGGCAAAGGCTAGGCACATTGGTCGTTCTCTTTATCTCTAAGGGTGTCAAGAACTAGTACTTCCAAAATAAGCTACGTCAGAGTAGGATTAATACTACACCTGCAATTTAATTCCTTGTTTGGTATGGTTTTTACCACACACACACCCACAATCATTTTTATGACTCTTCATTAATTTCACCACACACACATTTATTACTTATAGCCCCTTCGGCTCTTACTTATAGCCCCTTCGGCTCTTACAAAAGTACTTACTTTCACGCCCGAGCTTGGTCCTGGGTCAACACCCGGGGCGAGCTAACGGGTTTTCTGTCTTACTTTCAGATACTTAGGTGGATTATTCATCTAGAAGCGTGGGAACTCTCCTATTTCCTCTAGAACGGTAAGCTACTTAAACAAATTGGCGCCATTCGTGGGACTTCTGATCTTATCTACCAAGAATGACTAGTCCCGTTAGAGGTGGAGCTCCAGAGAGTCAAGACGAAGGGCACATATCCGCCATGAAGTCTATAATCAAAGATCACAACAAGCGAAACAAAGCTAACCCGATATGGCTGAACTTCGAGATAGAAGACCAAGACCCTAACGAAGATCGCATTGTGAAGGGAAAAGAGATTGATGATGAAGATCTAAGTAAGCCTTTCAAAGAAACATTAAGGACGCCCTTTACGCGAAGAATAATCGAGTTCTCCGGTCCAGAATATAGCTTGCCAACCAACATTGCATTGTATAACGGGTCCACTGATCCGGCAGACCATTTGAATCGTTTTGTGGGGGCTGCGAACTCGGGGGGATTGGCCCATGCCGGTATGGTGCCGAATGTTTCAGTAAACATTGGACGGATCAGCCAGGGGATGGTTCGAAAGCCTTTCCCCCAATAGCATAGATGAATGGTGGAAATTAAGAGAGGCTTTCACCACTAGATATTCAACCAGGAAAGCGTGTTATAAAGAACCTCACGAAATCACCAAGATAGCAAGGAAAGCCAATGAAACCCTAACGGCATTCAAGGAAAGATAGACTGTGGAGACATGATTCATCATTGGTGTCCCAGAACTTATGAAGATTTCATCATTCATGGACTCTGTTAAGTCCCCCGAATTAGCTAAGCGTTTTGCTAGTAATGTGCCTAAGACGGTCAATAAAATGATGAAACGTTTAAATGAGTTCGTAAGGGCCGAG